>RJWH01003164.1:0-172551 GCA_004363575.1 Solenodon paradoxus | reverse complement strand
GGCATCATTCATGTCCCAGCTGTCGTCACACACGGTGCCCCAGGAGCCTCGGTACAGGACCTCCACCCGGCCCTGACACCGGTCACCTCCGTTCACCAGCCTCAGGGCCAAACCCGATTCGGTCCCTACAAGGAGACACAAGGACACCCATCCTGAGACCGGAGACATAACCCTGGAAACGGGGCCCCATATGAACCAGTGCCCTGGGCATGAAGAACATGTCTATTTTCATCTTCTTCACAGGAAATTAGAAATTATATTTTTTTGCCCAGATCTCCCGTGCAATTCAGACCCCAAAAGCAGTGAACAGGTGATCTCCCCACTACCACTCAGGAACACCCAGGAGAGCTCATATTTTAGGTAGGGTCCAACCATGCACCCATTGAGGACATTGAATTGATCCTGTAACAGACCCAGAGAAGAAAAGCCCTTAGCTAAAGGGACAGAATTTAGGAAGAACAAAACAAGGCCTCTTCCATTCTTACACAAACCAAAGTTTATCCAGAGACAGAAAGTGATTCCCAGGAGAGTGTATAGAAATAATTACACAATATTGTTGATGCAAGGGTGGTGGCAGGGGTCCAGGGATCTGGAAGCGGAAAAAAAGAGAAGATTGGTTAACCATCATGGAAAAGGTCTTAAAAGGGTATTTAAACAGCATAGGATCCAGAGGATTTTCATGGCTAATGTTCCCTGAGTAGTCGTTACTTTTGAAGATGCCCACAGGTTCATGTCATCAGAACAAAGCAACAGACGTGTTCTGTCTGCACAGATCGAGGGATGCCTGGGTATGGGAAGCTCTCCCAATCAAGACAGGAGAGCAGAATTTCAGTTCCCACCCCAAACCAACAACCAGGTCTATACCCCCCTAACTAAGCAGGCAGGCTGACCTTATCCTCAACGTCATTTGCTTCTTGGCTACTGTTGCATACTGTTAAAGTCCCAAGAGAAAATGGGACCTGGACAGAGAGTGAAGCTTAGGCACATTCACCCACTGTTCCCAGGATGCACTCAGGCCTTGAAGAGGGATGGGGCCCAGCAGGATTGGGTCATCCAGGCCTCACCTGGCCACCTAGAGGACAAGCTTGCTCACACGTGGACAGGATCCCACTGGACACAGACCACTAACATCAGACCCAGGACCTGATCTTCAGACGCTCCTCCCTTTGTCTCATGCCAACTGAGCCTCCTCTCATCACCGAACCTAAGCTCACCCAGAAGCAGAGGGGGGATTCACAGGGTGATTACCTGGTGTTGCTGTTTCTGCAGTGGAGGTGGTGGGATGCCAGGTGTCTGCAGGGGTAAAGAAGCCCAGAGTCAGACATCATGGAAAGGGGGACTTGAACATAGCCCGGCATATGCTGACACCGAATCCATGTCTGCATCCTGCCTCTCACTACCTGTGTGCTGGTCACACCTCCTGCTCGGCAGCTCCCCTGGAGGAGTTCCTGCTGGAGATCAGCCTGCCCCTCCCACCCCCACCTTCCTAGCCTGTATGTTCTCATCTCCATTCATATCCTTAGCCACTTCACTGACAGGGCCATGGACTGTGGGCAGATCAACACTGCCCAGACTCTGAGGCTCGGACAGAAAGAGGGGCACAGAGAGTGGATCTGGACCTGGTCTGGTGTCCGGGTACTGCCATCACTTCTGCTTTCCCACACTCTGGGCATTCTTAAGACTTTGGGAGACAGATGTGTCTCTTCTGATTCAAGGTGTTATAAAGAGAGAGGGATGGAGAGATGCAGCCTGCTGGAAGGGCCTCCCCAGAAGGTGCACTATGGTGGCTCTCCAAGTCAACTCTCCCACAGCACTTTCTTCACCTGATTGTAGGAGGGCCAGGTTCACCAAACACACTGACCACTGCTGAACAATCACCTGCCACGTAGGGACATTACAAAATACTAGATCAACTCTCAGAGGTTTGTTGGGAAGAGGGAATTTGTGACGCCCATGACTATTTAAGAGGTTCCTTTGGGATCTAGAGAGACAGGAGAAAAGTTCTGCTCCTTAGAGTATGGGTAAGAGCAGAGGTTCACCTGCAGTGGGTAGTGAAGGGATGGTGAGCAGGGAAAACTGGAAATCCCAAGGTTTCTGGTGACTCACCTGGCCAGACTGTTGACAAGGGCAGAGAAGCTGTGACAGAGAGAGAAAATTAGACTGGAGTCTGAGCAGAAGCTCAGCAATTACACAAGGGCTGATGCTTATCCTGGACTCTGAATGGCCAGTGCCCACTCTGAGTCTCTCATTCTTCTGGGAGCTTCACCCTCTGCCACCCTATTGCCTATCTCTCTGGACTCGAGTTCCTACTCTCAGAGCATAAAGGTCACTGTGTCCAGAACATGTCATCACAGCCATTGAAATGGGATGGAGACATCCAATGACAAGAAAGAGTAAGTTCCAGCACTTAGTCTTGGCATCTCAATCCCATCAAACAAGGTGCAATGATTGAGGCCTGATGAAACTTTCCAGAGTTTCTAGAAGGATCAAGTCCAATCCTGTGACGAAGCTGGGCATTAACATTCTGAATTCTAGACTTCCCAATCGCACCCAAATGCATGACTTTTCACTAAATCATAAACTACATGTAAGTCCTGTTGAGTCTGACTCAGGGAGGACCCAATATTGTACAGCCTACAAGGAGTGAGGATGGCCTTCCTTCAACCATATCCAACAGCTGCATCAGGAAGGAACCCAGGTAAAAGTGGGTATACACTCAACAGATGAGCCTGCAGAAAATGGTTCAGATTGTCTCCCATGAGAAGGGGAATGCTCTGTTACATCCACCTGCCATTCTTATTCCAACATTAGTTTCATCAATATTGGCAACTCTCAATAATGGAGAGTTGGAGATGACCTGTTGTCCCCCAGACATTGCACCTAAGGATCAGTTGCCCCCAGGAATCCTGGGAACAGGGAAATCTTGGAGAGATCGAGTAGGGTCACAGAGTGGGAATTTATTTGTTCTCCACATCACCTCAGAGGACTGGGCAGGACACGAAGGCCCACCTGAGCAGATGACGCCGGCGTCTTCCCCGTGGCCACAGTTGTGAGACAGCCAGCCTCTGTGGCGGCAGTTCCACAGGTAGGACTCGTGTCCCGAGCAGCTCACATCATCCAGGACTATCGGCCCTGAGCCCGGACCAAACCGGGCACTTCCCGGGGCCGACCTGGCCCAGCCACAGCCCAGCTGCCTGCAGACCACGTTGGCGTCATTTGTGTCCCAATCATCATCACACACGGTGCCCCAGGAGCCTCGGTACAGGACCTCCACCCGGCCCTGACATTGGTCACCTCCATTCACCAGCCTCAGAGCCAAACCAGGTTCAGTATCTAAAAGGAGATACAAGGACACATGTCCTGAAAGCGAAGGCATGACGCTAAGGCAGGGGTATCCTGATGGCCAAGTCTCCTGGGCGTGCCATACATGAGAAAATGTCCCAGGTTATCCTCATCAATAGGAGCAATAAGATTTTTAGCGCAGTCTCTGGCTTCCCAAGCTAAGAGAGAAGCTCTTTAAGAGCCCAGGAGAGGAGAGCAGGAAAGCACCCCCGCAGCCACTCTAGCCACATTGGGCAATCTCCATAGCAAGAGTGTGGATGCAGACCATGTACCAGTTCAGGATTTCGGCATAAGTAGAGTACATGGAGGATCTTTCCAGGAGGGATCTTTGACAAAGGGACACAGATAAAAAATGACACAACCTAAGCTTCCTCCTATCATGTTCAAATCAAAGTCTGAAAATCGCAGTGAGTCCCAGAAGTACGATCAGGAATAATTACCTGGAATTGCTGATGTAGATGAGGAAATAAACGGAAAGGTCAGTTAGACATTGTAAGGGGCCAGAAAAGAGGATTTTATGACAATCCCAGAATCAGAAGACTTCTTCATGGCCAAAGCTCTCCAGGGGGCAGTCACCTTTGAGCATGTCCACAGGCTCACTCCATCACAGAGCAGGTGCATGGTGTCTGCACGGGTCTAAGGGTACTCCAGGTATAGAAGCTCCCTGACCCCGGGATGTGAGCAGGTTGTCACCCCAACATGCCTGTATATCTAGGGTGGGCCTCCCTAGATCAGCAGGCCAAGCCCATCCCACATAAGTAGGCTCTGGAGGCCTGCGGGTCTCAGCAGCATCCCAAGAGAGGATGGGACCTGGCCAGACAGTACAGCCTGGGCACTGCCACCCACTGTTCCTGGGATGCAATCAGGCCTGTGAGCAACAGAGGGGCCCAGAAGCACCTGTGGTCCTCCAGGCTTCACCTGAGCACCTGAGGACAAGCCTGCTCACGTGTGGACAGAGCCCAATAGACACTAACATCTGACCCAGGACCTGGTCTGCAGAAACTCCTCCCTCTGGCCCACCCCAACTCAGGGACAAGGGTGAGGAAGGCCTCACCCTGAGCCTCCTTCTATCACCAAACTTAAGTTCATGCAGAAGCAGAAGGGGACCCAGCAGGTGGAGGCATGATTACCTTGTGTTGTTTCTGTAGCTGACATGGTGGGATGCCAGGTGTCTGGAAAAGCAAAAGAAAACTGAGTTAGACATCATGCAAAGAGGGACTTGAACCAAGTTAGGCAGCATGCCAACACCAATTCCACGTTTGTGTCCTGCCTCTCGCTGTCTGTGTGCTGGTCACACCTCCTGCTCGGCAGCTCCCCTGGAGGAGTTCCTGCTGGAGATCAGCCTGCCCCTCCCACCCCCACTTCCTAGCCGTGTGTTCTCATCTCCATTAAAAACCTTACCCACCTCCCTGACCATCATGGGCTGTGGGAAGTTTGAGGCTTTGCCCAGACTCTGAGGCTCAGACAGAAAGAGTTGTGAGTGTACAGAGGGGACCTGAAGCTGGCCACATGTCCTGAGATCCAGGGCACCACCATGCCCATGACCTGGCATGTCCTTTACAGTTTGCGAGGCAGATGTGACTGCTGATCTAAGGGTATTACAGGAGAGAGGGTTGGAAAGAGTCACATGCTCTGATGTGAGAGGAAAGGGGTCATCATTTTCCAGTTCATTCTCCCTTTGCTCTCTCCTCAGTCTTGTTTTAATATGACCCTTGTCTTGGAACATATTACTGCTCCTCAGTGAAGCAGGCAGACATCTCATGAGACAGTGTCAAATCTTGGATGAAAGCTCAGATGACTGAGATGACTGTGAATCCCAAGTTTACTTAGAAGCTCCTGTGGGATTTCAGAAAGAGGGTGGACAATTCTGCTCCCCACTGATTCCGCAAGAACATGATTTCACTTTCAATAGCAATGACAATGATGGGGGGCAGGGACAAAGGGACATTCTGGGATAGTCGCAGGGGACTCACCTGCCCAGATTGTGGTGAACCAGTGTGGAACTGTGACAGAGAAAAGGAAATTCAGACACGAAGCACACACTCCCTGCTAGCACAGTGCGCCTCAGCTCCTGCCCTTCCCTGTGCCTTAGTCAGAAGGGTGCCCCGGCAGTCGAGCCCCCCACCTCTTAGACCTTCCATGCCTCTTCTGGATCAGAGATGAGCCTCCATTCAGTGGGCTAGTGACCCCACAGGGATCCCACTTGCAAATATTACCTTCTGTTGTAGCTGCTGTTGAGACCGTCTCCGTGGAAATCAAAGTATCTATGGAATGGAGAAAAAAGATGCTATGTAATCGGTCCTCATGTAAGAAGGGTTGGCCCTCTGCCTCCTGGGCTTCAAAACAAGGGGCAGCGTGCAAAGGTCTGGAAGGCTCTGCCCAGTGCTAAAAGGCTGCGGGTGTGCGCGTGTGAAACAGAACGCATCTCCGTCATCCTCCTGGTCCTCGTGCAATGCTAGGATCCCACAAGGGACATTCTTGGCTCCTGCTTCTCCTCCCACCTCCTCTGCTTCCACAGTCTGCATCACAGATCACCCCGCAAGTTAACAGCTCCACCCTCGTCACAAGCTTGGGCTTAAAATACCAACAGCCCACTCCTACAACTCAAAACTTTTGAAGCATCGCCTCCACTCAAAGGGAAGGGTTTTATCTACCCGATTTTCATTTTTCATGCTAAAACTACATGTACTAGTGAGTGCAGGCTCCCCTTGTCGGTAGCCTCAAAAGGCAGTATCTACCATCACTGCGATATCCCTAAGCAGGTAGTTCTAATTAGGGAAAAAGCTACCATAGACATGTCCTGGGATGTGAAATAAACCTGCTCACGTGGCGGTCAGCGTGCTGTGGCCACATCCTGTGCAGCTGGCTAGTGTCCGCACGAGTCCACACAGCAAATGCCAGAGGCCGATCTAAAGATGGACAATTTAACCAGAAACTCCCCTTTGGGGGACGCATCATGGGTGGCCTCCTCAGAGGTTTCTTTGCAGATTAAAGGGCCCCTTGGTGTCTGAAGTCCCAACAAAGGAGAAAGGCAGCCTTGGGGTTTGCTGGGTCAAGTCAGGGAGAGTTCTCTTATTCACTGTCTTTTGTTCATTACTTACTCCCAATGAAGAGATGATATTGGTCACTTCTAGTTTGATTTCGGCATAGATTTAAGCTTTGTTTTATTTTAAGGACAGGTGCAGGCAGGAATGAAGGTGAGTAGGCAGCAGGCAGGAAGAGAGAGGGGAAGGCAGCACTTATTTTATTTAATTCTTCATCTTGCTTGTTTCTCCAGGGTTCTGGGTCATGAACCCGGGTCCTTGGGTTGTATGTGGACTACACTGGCCGGAGCCTATAGACATGAACACAAGCCACCAGGGTGCCCCAGATTAAGTTTTAAAAGTCCCTAATCCTTCTTCCTGCTTTTAAAGGAGGAGGAAGAGCCACTTGGGAAGGTATTTGGTCACCCGAGGCCAGAGATGAGACAAGTCTGCTGGGTGATTTCATCAGCAAGCTAGGAGGGAGCAGAGATTGAAATCCGCTTCCACCACTTCCCAGCTTTCAGCCTCGGGACAAGTCACTTGCCCTCTCTGAGCCTCTGTTTCTTTATCTGTGAAAAGGGACAGTCATGCCTGCCCTCTGGCATCACATAAAATATGACAGAGTAAAGCAGGTGAATCACGAAGCATCGCATGCATGTGCCCCAATATTGAGGACAGCGGGCATCCTGTCCTCAGAGCTGCACAGATGATGTCTGCGCTGCCTGAGCACACAATGCCAGCATCTTCCCTGTGGCCACAGTCATGGCTGTCCCACCGCTGTGAGGGCAGCACGACAGGTACGACTCCCATCCTGAGCAGGACATGGAGCCCCAGAGAATGTTCCCCAAGCCAAAGTGGGCCCTGCCCAGGGCTGACACTAAATAGCCACAGCTGAGCTGCTGACAGAGAATATCTGCATCCTGGGCGTCCCAGCTATTGTCACACAAGGTACCCCAGTAACTTTGATATAGGAGCTCCACCTGGCCCTGACACCGGTTACCTTCATTCACTGGCTTCAGCGACAAACCTGCTCCAACACAGGGGAGAGCCCTGTAGTCACTCTTTGCCCCTGGCCATCCCCACTCCGCCTCCCTGCACTCCGCCTCCCTCTGCCCTCCTCTCCTGCATTGGACTTTCTCTTCTCTTGAGACCTTCCAGGTGGTTGCTCTCCCCAGCTCCGCCTCACCCCTCTTTCTACTCTGTCTTCTCCCCTGCAGGACCTCATGTACCCCCAGAGCTTCCAGGAAAAGGACTCCCAAACTGCCTCTCAGCCCTGAGCAGACCAGAAACCCGAGCCCCAGGCTCTAGACCCGCACTGTCCCACCCACTATCTCATCTGAACCAGCCTCTTTCCTCCATTTGAACCAATGGTGTCAGCATACTCATCAGCTGTGTTGAAATTTATTTGTCAGATTTTATTCCCCCTTTTCCTGACCTCTTATATCCAACTTGTCACCAAGGCTGCTTTTCCTTTGGATTCCCACTGTCATTTTGCTAGGTTATATCTTCCTTCTCTTGAATCTGGTCCATTCCCGGGCTCTCCACACCCAAGTTGGCTGATGTCCCTGCTCCTCACTCCAATTCACCTGTTTCCACTGATTCCACTGGCATCTATGGTGCCTGACTCTGCTCATCCTTGTGTGAACTGATGCATGTTTCCCCAGACAGCCCCAAGGTTTATCTTTATAAAGCCCAGATATATTCAGGTCACTTCCCTGCTCAAAATGCCTCAGTGCACCCTCCACTTCCATCAGGACCAAGTGCAAGATAGCTTTGACCCACCTTCCAACTCCCCTGTGAGGGGCTGAGAGAGCCTGATTCCCACCATATCAGTGACCATGACTAGGGAGTCGATGGGCACAGTGTTCCTGCCTGACTTGACCCAGCTAACTCACCCACTGGGGAAAACATGACTGATGATGGCAGGAAAGGAGCAGCAGGTCATGAGGGGTCCAGCTAATGTGTTACCAGCAGAGTCGAATCCTAGATGTGCATTGTCGAGGGTTAGTTTTAGTTGTGAGAAATGTGTGGTCAGGGAGTTCAGAGAGGCTGGAATGAATGGAAGACACGGGCAGAAGTTGCTATGGTTGCTGTAAACAGGGGGGTCAGGGAAAGAAGGAGGAAAGGACAACGGAGCTGTCCCACCATTTACCCAGATGATTTCTGGGTTTCCACCACCCTTCCTGCTGCCCCCTTCTGGTCACACCTGGGAATGGCCCCTGCAGAGGAGCCCTCTGCCTCCCTGCCTGTCTGTGCCTTGATGACAGCTGTCTCCCAAACGCTGTTGGGTCATTTCTGGATTCTCAGGGCATGCTCTGAAAGGGCAGGGATCAGCCTCAACAGAGCCAGGGGCTCCTTGACCGTGCCTGTTGTCCGACTGAGCATACAAAGGAGCCTGACAGAGCTAATTTGGTGCAAAGGACACACTCTCACAGTGAGGAATGAGAAGAGGTGGACAAATTGAAGAATTGTGGACAGAGACAGAGGCACCTGTTCTGTGTTCAAATCTCCGCCCTGCTACTCTATTGCCACATGACTTTAGACACACAGCTGCTGACAAGTTACCTAACTGTGCCCTGCCTTCCCATCTGCAAAATGGCGGTAATAATGCTACCAAATCTTGCGAAGTTTTCGTTATAATAGCACTTACTGTACACATGAGTTAATGGCTTTTTATGTGCCAGACAGTATTTTTGATACTTTAAAAAATATATTAATTCATTTGATATATGAGAATAATTGTCTGCAAGATACATAGTAAGTGCTTGGGAGCAGTGCCTGGGAGGTGATAGCTGTCTTCAAGGCAACTGTTCTGCATTCATATCTCTGCCCTCCTACTTTGCTGCCACATGACTGTCATCAGTGGTGTGAAGAGACACTGTCATCTTTTCACCTGTGTCTCCTGACCACAACAGAAGCTAATCTCATGCAATGAATGAATAAGAGGAATAGAGAAGGAAGGAGGGCAGATGGGACAGCTGTGATGTGCTTAGCATCTCAATATCCCCGCCTCTGCCCCTCCATCCCTGTGCTCTAGAAGCAGGCACCTCCTCTATGACCAAGTCCATGCTCAACCTCAACCAGCCAGCATCTACAGCAGCAGGACAAGCCAATCCAGGCAGTGATCAAACACCAGGAAGACAAATAAAGAGAAAAGATCTTACCTGAGTCTGTACTCTGGGGGGTCCATGGATCTAGAAAGAAACCAAATTTATCTCAGAAAGGAGGGTCTACTGTTGGTAAAAGATCCAGTCACAGAAAGTGACTTGTGTGCCACCTCAGTCATACCAGGGGGCGCTCTGGTTCAGTCTTGGGGGTGCCTGCCTCCAGTTTTCACTGAGTTTGGGTTTTGCAGTAGTAGATTCAAACAAGTAGGTTGGACATCGCGTAGTCAATAATTTTAGATGTAATAAAGTACATGTCACTTTTCTAGGTCTCCTGATGCTACAGTTAACAGTCACATCTATGCTCAGAGAGACAGGTTAGAAGGAGGTGGTTCAAACTAGTTGTCACGGATTCCTGGGGGCACTTGAATCCACTTTGTGAGGTTGAGGTTTCATAGCTATTTCTATATTTTTGGATGTCTTCTAAAGCACAAAATCTATTCATTTAAAAAAACAGGATAAAACTCATTCTATCTTACAGTCACTGTAGAGATTCATTGACTCCTTTTATAAGGAGACACAGTATGGCTCTCAGTGATTTCATTTTTCCTTTATCTTGAAACATTTTGCTATTTCATCATTCAAGGAATTAGTTAATCAATACTCATCATTGATAAGAAGATGGAAGAATGGTGGCATTGCCTAGAAGGAAGATGAAGTAAATCATCATTCTTCAGTGCCCAAAACATTTCAAGAAGGAGTTTTTTGTAAAGACACTGACTTTGCAGTGTTCTCACTTTGTACTTGGCTCTCATTGACTGCAGTGAAGAATTCAGAATTTTCCATTCTTTCTTCATGACAGCAAGGAGCAGAGTGTTGGCAAAAGAACATGTTTTGCAATAATTAGATGAATCAGAAGAGGAATATAAAGAGACAGAGAGCAGCACTTAGGTGCTAGAAATAATGGTGAGATTGACTGTGTAATGGAAACCTCAGACTGTGAGTCTTCATATGATGATACCTTAAGTCACTTTCTCAAATCCAAGAATCAAGGAGTCACTAATATAATTCTAAATACAAAAATATGATGTGGTATTCTCATCCATTTCAAAGGATAGGGTTCATCCATTATATTTTTGCAAAAAGAACTTGGACCATCTCATTTTGCTAAAATAACATATAGTAGTACTGGTTCATTTCTTATGATGTTTTTGTACCCAAATCAACCCAAATCAACTAGATTTGCTATGTTTAAATTCTTACTGAAATTTCTAATAAAATGACCCCTCTTTTCTTATTTTCTGGTGAGGGGAGGTTAAGGCCTTTGATAAACTCATATTCTTTTTAGACATAAGTCCTGCCAAGAGCAGCAGTCAGGGTACAGAAAATTTGACTTTCTTGAACAGAACCAATAGGGCATTTAGGGAGCTTGGTGAGAGAACTGCACCACCAGTGTTAACACTTTGCATGTGGGGTCCACAACGGACTCTCAACTTCCCTGTTCATGTTGTTGATGGCCCAAGAAGAAGACCACACATCCCTGAAAATGAAGAAGCAATTAGTAATAGAAATGGGCAGCCAGAACATTCCTTCAACAGAGACCACAAACCTAGGAATTACCTGCCCTAGAATACCCCCACGTCATTTCTAACACACTGTCCCTACTCCCACACTCAAGGACATGCTGACAGACATGCCTGACAGAGTCCTGCATTCACGAGTCTGCCACTCTAAACACACTACAGATGATACCATCTGTACTGTAGCAGACTCCAAGTATCTTGCTTAGTCACCTATTTATGAAAGCCAGAATATGCATTCAGCTTCTTAACATTGTGTATTCATAGCACAGAAAACTGAAGACATCTGTGGTTGAGATACACCCTCATATTTTGGATAAACACTTCTTCACAAACTGATTAATTTTTGCATTCTTCAAACATCAGCCACATGACTGTAGATGATGGGGGCTGCCATTTTGGAAATGGTGGTAAATCACCTAGTTGAAGAAACTTATACTTGTTTGTTTCCAGGAAATGTATACAGGTTACCCTCTACTGCTGGGATTTATTACCCAAGTTAAGTCATCAGAATGAATGAACCAGGAAAAGCCACAAAAAGATCTCAAAACATTCCCCAAAGACTTAGCTACTTTCCAGAGAATCTGGTACATTTCCATCTGGATTCAACCATTGTCGCAAATTTCTCAAAGTATCTTTTGTATACTTTTGAACATTGTATGCATTATTGCTATAATGGAGGGAAAACCTGAAGAGCTTGAGCATAATAAGCAAGGTACCACCCAGCCAGCCCATCTCTACCAGCTGGGCCACTCCAGCTATTCTGGAAGAAAAATCTAAGGAGATTGTGTGGCAATTTCAACAGCCTCCGGTAAGTGTTCTCGAACTTAAGCAAATATTTACTGAAGACTTATTACATGTTCCTAATTTGTTGAAGATAAAACTATGTCTTACTACTGAAATGCACTAACTCATTTAATCCTTCCCCTTACCCCATCATGCCCATTTACAAATGAGTACCCTGAGGTACAGGCCTTTAAGGACAGATACCAGTTCTAACGTCACTGCTTTAAGTTACCATCCTGAGCTGCCTTTTATACCGGTCACTGCCTGGAACCAACACACACCTTGTGGTACTTGCAAGGAAGGTGATCCATGCTAATCTTCTCTCCAGAAATCCATCAAAATCGAGTTTTCAACTGGAAATCACCCAGTAACCTTGACTACATTTCTGCACTATTTTTCCATTGAATGCACAGCACTATTACAGTTCCTACTTCATCGGTCTACATACCTGCTCTTCACTCATTTGTCCCCTAAATTGGTAGTGTTCCACCATTAATGACAGGAAGGATTTCTGAAAGTTTGATGATCAGAAGTCTTTTCTAGAGTTTCAGAAAAGTGTGTCAAAGGCACAGTTTATAAAATGGTGCCTACAGATAACCTCCATCAGGACACCATCCTGGTTAGATATCTGTCCAGATGGGATGGATAAATATGCAGAAGGGGAGCATCTGACTCCTGGGAGAGTCAACCCAAGTCTATATCTGTTTCCTCACATTCCCTATAGCAGTGTCATGAATCACAGAAGAAACTTCTTCCTTTCTGCTGTCCTACACCTCTCCAGGCCTCAGTTCACTTGTGACTTTTTTGGATTCTCTGATGGTTTGACCACATCTCTTGCCATGTACCTCTTGCTCCAGCACTTAGTACAGCTGCTCTTCTAACTGCATTATCAGATGACACACCTGTATCTTCCTATTATGCCATAAGTCGCTAGAAGCAGAGAACCTGCTCTCCTGGAAACAAGACAGAGACAGCCCATGCTGTGACAGTTCCTGCTCAGAAGGGTCCTAGTAACACTGATTCTTCCCAAATTAAGAAGCAAGGACATTGAGTCCATTTAGAAAGGAGTATAAAACGCCAGCATTAACAATGCATGTATGAAAAGTATTAATATCAATAAGCTAGGCTCCTGATGGAGCCAGAACACATTGGGGAAAATGTTAAAAATATGAATCACTTGATATTATGCTATGGATATTAAGAAAAATAAGTGAAAAGAGCACTTGAAATATATACATTTATCTTCTGTCACTTTCTTTGGAAATTCTTAGTAAAGCCATGCTTCTGCAATTACATTGCGAACATGAAAACTTAATGCAGTCCTGGGCTATGCTCAGGTGAGGGTGATTGTTTAAAGTGTGGTCTGCAGGCCATCCTTATTTTCAGTTATATAAAAATGAGCTTCCCTGAGCCCCACTAAGGGCCCTTCAAATCAGAGTCTTTGAAGGGGAAGAGGTGAATCGCAAGGATCTGCATTCAAAGAAATACCTTAGTTGATTCTGGTGTGCAGTGAAGTTTGAGCAAAAGCAAAATAAAATTGTAGAACGACATAACTGAGTAACAGAGTCCATTTGTACTACAGATGAAAGAAGCTGCTTTATATTTCTAGGAAGGCCACAAATCATACTTTTATGCAGATGTCAAATCATTCATTCAAGTGCAGTGAACCAGTGGTTAATCTTAAGGATGAAAAAATGGCACAGGATGGAAAATAGATTATAAACACAGGATATTCTTTTCAAAGTACTTACCAGGTGTTGTGTAAAATTCTGATTGAGAAGCTATAAAGAAATAAAAGAAAAATCAGTTTCATCCACAGGATCCTAGCCAAGTAATCCTCCTTTGAACTACTGCTCTTCTTACAGCTGATTCTGAAGTAGAGACACAACAACTATATGTAGATCAGCATCAACAGATCCATAATCTGCTTTTGAAATGCAATTCCAACTGATAAAAATTTCCTGAGTCTCTCAAAATGTTCAACTAGTCCCAGGAAATCTGACTCTTGATGTCTTAAAAATAAGCTCAATGAAATACTCTTTAATAATCTGTTCATTTATTTCTGCATTATTTCCTGCCACAGATATTTCTTTATTTTATTAAAATGGAAACCAACATGTCACAGCAACAGAAAAGCAAATTTGACTTGTACAAAAATGTGGGACCCATTAATATGCTATTCCTTTGAAAAAATTCAGCCTATCCAACTTGTATTAACAAACCTGACGAGCTGAGATTGAGGGGTGTGATTTCATTTTTCAACTAAGAATAAAATTGATAAAAGCTAAGATGAGCAACTATTTGGTCAGTTAGTTCAAAAAAGTCAAGTGATTTTGCGTTGACAGAGAAAGTGGGAAATGATAATACCTTTTCTGTCCCATAAGATGATGAGGTGGCCATTTACTGAGACTCCCACCCCTCGTGGAGTTGTTGGGAAGATTGAATGAGAAACGTCGAAACCTCTGTCATGCTGACTGGCACACAGGGCACACTACAAACATTAGATACTACGGCAACCATCACGACGACTGTGATGGCAAGTCTCCAACACCCTTTGACTTCAGTATCCCGCCTATATGATCTCATTTGGGCCTCATGCAATTCATAATGGTAGGGTTCCCTTGTCTTCTAGAGAAATAACCTGATACTATTAGAGGTAAAATAACTTGTCCAAGGTATCACTATTATTTGCCTTTGTCCTGATGGAGAAACCAAGGTTTGGAGAGAAATACATATAGTTACTATCATTAATCTGCCCTGTATCACACAATCTGCACTCTCTCTAGGAGGCCCACCTGAGCAGATGACACCGGCGTCTTCTCTGTGGGCACAGTTGTGAGACAGCCAGCCATTGTGGGAGCAGTTCCACAGATAGGACTCGTGTCCTGAGCAGCGCACGTCGTCCAGAACTATCGGCCCCAAGCCCTGACCAAATCGGGCACTTCCCGGGGCTGACCTGGCCCAGCCACAGCCCAGCTGCCTGCAGACCACGTTGGCGTCATTTGTGTCCCACTCATCGTCACACACGGTGCCCCAGGAGCCTCGGTACAGGACCTCCACCCGGCCCTGACACCGGTCACCTCCGTTCACCAGCCTCAAGGCCAAATCTAGAGGGAGGCACAGAGATTACACTTCTGAGGAAGCGGGCACCGCGCCCGGGGGAGATGCGGAGCCCTCAACAGGGCGCAGGGATCCAGGAAGCAATGGACAATGAGACCAAATCCTCCACATGGTTCCCTGTTTGACCTTAACCAGCTAAACTTTTCTGCCTCTTCAGTGAAGTTTCAGGCAGCCTTGTGTCTCAAAGGCCCTTTGTGAGGACATCACTTTCCGGACCCACTTCTGCCTCAGGACTGACCTCTCAAGGCTGGTTCCAATGGCAGAAGCTTGTCCTGACCCTGGCACACCCCTTTCCCTCACCCATGGGTGTCCCCAATGTGTGCCCAGCACTGTGGTGGGGATTGCTGCTGACAGGTCTCATCGTCTCACCCAGAGGGCAGAGGAATATTCCAGGTATCCGGGGAGAGTCACGCTTGCTCCTAAGACGCCCGTGTTCCTCCCCCTCTGCAACATTTCTTTCCTCTCACACACACAGGGGTGCTGATTTTTAAAGTTCAATCATTTCATAACATGGAACTCTTAGATCATATTTAAGAAGTCTACAGGTGTCTTCATAGTTAAACCTCAGAACAACTCTGGAGAGAAACTGAGGCTCAGGAAAGCAGCTCCAGATCCACTGACTAAGAGGTGATGGAGGCAGGACTGACACTCGGGCAGATGATCTTAACCAGTGCATTCTTCTGCCTCCCAGCACATACTTTAAAGGTTTGAACTATTGACCCAAATCATGATCTGTGCTTTTTTTTTTTTTTTTTTTTTTTTGCACAAGCAGACACGCACACACAGGACTCTAGCAAGAGGAGAAAATAATGAGCAGAAGCAGTTACCATTTAAAGCATTGACTGAGGTAGAAGTATCCCTTGTTTCTGAAAGACGTGTTGCAAATTCTATAAAAGAAGAGGGAAAAAAATAAGTGATTAATCCAGGAAGCCTCCATTAGATACCGTGGTCCCCAGCAGCCTCTGTCGCCCTGCTGACTGAGGTAACCCCTACTGGACGCCCAGAGGAGCAGCGGGGCACTGGGGAACAGAGATCATAGGAAAGGGGAGTAGGGGCAGAGACCAAGGCGGAGACTCAGGGCCCGTCTTGTGGCCAGACTGAAAACTCAAAAGGGAAGCAACAGAGGGCCTGGGTGGGCCAGAGGAGGTCCTTCCTACACCACATCTAAACCCCAGCAGAATTCTCTAGAGCAGTCCTTCCTGCGTCCTTGGGCAAGGCCTGGGGTCCCACAGCACCCAGTCCCAGAGCTTAGAGTTACCCATTGGCAGCTGTGTCTCACTAAACGTGGTTGACACGGCGGCTTCTGTTGTTTGTTTTACTGAAAATACAAAGAAAAATGGCCAAATGAGAGCACCTCTCAAAGCAGGTGTTAAATCTATTTGGGGAGGGCGGGTTGAAGATTGCACTTCACTTTGGAGGATTAGCCAGACGCATTACTCGTTGATGAATTCCCTCAGAATGAACGCATCTCTGACTGCGCACGCGCTGCGGCGCCGCGTTGAACAAGGTGGGGTTTCTTGCAGAGCGTGCGGCTGGCAGCTAGGCTTGGTGACCCCCACGTCAGTCTTGGCCCAAGAGGAGCACAGAGGGAATGGCGGGGGGAATCTCAGAGGAGCGACTCATGGGCTTGTGAGATAGAAAGGAAGAATCCAGAGAGAAGTGGGTATTTCAACTAGTGTGGAAAAAAAACGTCAGCATCTGTCAAGGGAAAAAATGGTCTGGAAGTAGGGTTGTCAGATAAAATACAGAATCCCATTAAATTTGAATTTCAAATAACAATGCGGCGCATCCTCATAGAATAGTGACTGGTCAGCTGCATCCAGCCGAGGTGGAATCGTCCCCGTACGTCCCAAGGACCCAGCTTCGTGTCCCAGACCAGGGAAAACAAACAAGATGAACAGCTAAATAAAAGTAAATAAAATGCTTCTTCCTCCTCTCACTTCCTTCCTGCCTGCCTACTTACCTTCATTCCTACAAGGACTTTTCCTTAAAACAAACAAAACAAAAAACAATGAATACTTATTCAGTATAATTATGTCCCAAATATTGTACGGAATATACTTATACTAAAAAACATTTGTAAATGTTTTATGTGAATCTTAGATAAACAGTGAATACTTCTTCAGTATAAGTATATCCCAAATATTACACAGGACATACTTAAATTGAAAAAAAAATTTAGCTGAAATTCAAACTTAACTGAGTATAATGTATTTTCATTTGCATTATCTGACTACTGTATAGGGAAGGCATCCCATAGGTGGCAGCAGACAAATCCTCTTAACTGACCATGTAAGCCCCTAGCTTACATGGGTCACACCTGACTTTCTGGCATACACAGGAGAGTCCAAGCAGAAACGAGTCAGGCAGTGGGTGGGAAGTGGGGGCTTAAATGGGTTCCAAGGAAATAAAAACACCCTGCAGCGAGTGTTCCTTTTAAGTAACCTCATGAGAACAAAACCACAAACTCTCTGCAAAGCTTCTTGGCTGTCTCCTGGTAGATGAAGAGATGAGCAAGGTTTCCGGACGGAAGAACTGAATATAGGAACATTAGTCATTCAAAGCTAATTCTTGGGTTCGGTATACAGTCGTGAGTCACTTAACAATGAGAGTGCATTCTGAGAAACCAGCTCTTAGATGATTTCATCATCATGCGAATGTCATAGAGTGGGCTGACACCGACCTGCATGGGCTAGCCTATCACACCCCAAGGTCATATCTAGGGGCCATTATCATATGTGTGGTCTGTTGTTGACGGAAACATCGTTACACAATGCATGACTGTAGTACCCATCTACAGTTTCTCTTCGATCAGTTCTTTAAAAAATAATTCTAAAGTTCACACACACACACACACACACACACACACAAATAAAACAAAACAAAACAAAACCCTGAACTAAAAATAACTGATGAGCTCTTGAAAAAAACAGCACCAATGGGCAGGTGCTGGGGGACCTGTCCTACCTAAGAACTACTAAGTATCTGCTGCTCACTTGGGTGAGTCATGTAAGCTTACGTGGTCAGAGTTTCCTCATCTGTAAAAGGGCGACTGGCTACTTCTTAAGGTCATTGTGAAGACAAAATCAGAAAAACATATTAAGGATCCTGTTTGCCATGTTGTTGGCATTCGAAAAATGATTAGATTCAAAATACTCCCCAAAGTGTCATGAAAATGAAAATAAATAAAAATATTTTTACATATTTACTTCACGCCAGAAAACTAAACACTTTTCAGAGCTAAAGAACTAATTTCTTAAGCACATAAAAATAAAAAATATGTTAAATGTTTATCTGATTTAAGAAAATTCTAGGTTTTTTTGTCAGAAATCAGAAAGGAAAACAGCAATAGTTACATAAAAATATAAAAGATGTGTGCAGAAAAAATATCAAAATCCAAATGAATAAGCAAAGAACAAACTAGAAAAATATTTGCCATCAATATAATGAACAAAAAACTAATATCCTGTTGATAGAAATCAACAAGGAAGATACCAACTTTCAAAAAAAATGGACAAAGAGTACAAACAGACAATTCAAGGAAAGGGAATATAAGTGGCTTTTAAATGTCCACCTTCACTTTAAGCAAAGCAATGCAAATTAAACAACTGTGTATCATTTTTCATTCAATAATTCACCACAATTTTTTGAGCAGTAATCTGTAGAGCAGATAAAGGTGAGAAAACTGTCACTCTCTTTTTTTTTTTTTACTGGTAAGAAAAGGAATTGATATGTTTCTGGGAATTGATTTATCAATATGCTTTAAAAGACTTAAAAATGATGACGGCTGACTCAGTAATTCCACTTCTAGGAATATAGCTAGAGGAAATATTCATTTCGATAATGTGAACAAAGAGGTATGGACAAATGTCATGTTCGCAGTAATGTCAGATGTAGAAAGGATCTGAAAGGAAAGAGAATGGGGACTAGGGAGAGGTTAGTAAAAGGATACAAGCTTTCAGTTACACAAGGCGTAATACTAAGGAGCTAACACAGGACTCACTGACTAGCTGGTAGCCTTGTGCTGTACAATTATGCTTTGCTGAGAGAGCAGAACTTAAACGGTCCCACACACACAGAAGATAAACATGTGAGGTGGTAGATGTTTTTAATTAGCTAGATGGGGGATTTTTTACAATATACATGGACATCAAACCACCATGAGATACACTTAAAACATCTTATCGTTTTATGTGTTCATTCTATCTCAAAGTCACAATTTTAAAAAAAGAAAAGCTGAAATAACCTCAACGACCAAAAATTATGACTGGCACGTGAAAATGTTCAGACTAAAGATAAATTATAGAATAACTATATACCTGATATCACTAACAAACATACATAACTTTCGAAGAAATGCACCACATTTTAACAATGGCAATCTCAAGGGATAGGGTTGTAAATTGTTTTGAACTCTTTCCTGTATTTTCTTTCCCTTGTTGCCACATTTTCCACACTGTGTATTAAAAGCTGCCGTTTGGAGCTAAAGGCGGGTGATAGGAGGAATTTGGGTTGGTCCTTTAGGTTGGGAAGGAATGTCGGTGGCAGACCAAAGGCAAAGAACAGGGAGAGGGAACTTGAAGATACAGGTGATAGAGTTCATGGCAGAGAAAGCACAGGGAGGACCAGGGGGCAAGGGGAAAGGTCAGAAGAGGAAGGTGTTAATGTTTGTTAGAATGATCACATTCCAGGCATTGAGCTAAGCTCTTCCTGTGTCCCAGCTCATGTTATCTGCACAGGATCCTTTATGGGAGACTGTTATGCACATCTCTTTTTTCATTCAATATCTGTTTTCTAGAAATCTGACGCCCGAGTTACAGGGCCACGCCACCTGCCATGCTACCCGCAACAAATCCCATAAAAACAGATTTCATTTTAACTTACTGAAGAACAAAACATTCTGAAATGATAACACATGTGATGGAGAGGGTGTGTTTGGCATTGCTCCTGCTAAAGCATCTTGCTCACGTAAACTATAAATAAAGGAAACAGACACGCAACTCAGGACATGGCAGCAGGAGGCCTGAAGTGGGGGCGGCTCCCGCACGGCCGCTCTCCTGGTGCAGAAGGGGTCCTGGGACTGCTCCAGCACCTTCAGGTGTGCCAGGCACTCAGCTGGACTCTCAGGGGATGAAGGTCTCTACCCTTCAGAAGAAGCTCTTGGAAAATCCACCGTAATTAGTGTTGGAGGAGATGCTCTACAGGGTGTGAGTGACAACCACAGGTGACACGCTGTGTGTGTCTGTACATGGGCCTGTGTCTATGTATGTGCTCATGTTGGCGTGTGAATCTGTGTATTTATGTCTCTCCTTGTGCCTCTATGTCTGTGTAGGTGTCTGTTTTTGAGTGTGTGTGTGCATCTGCATCCATGTGTCTATGTGTCCGTGTGTGTTGAGAGCGTATGTCAGGGAGAGATTCCAGGATGGGACAGTGTCCATGGTGTTTAGAAATAGCAGCAGACTTAGGCAGGTGAAGCCAGGGGAGAGGAGAGGAAGAATAAGATCCAGATAGAAGGAACAGCATGGGTGCACCACCTCGCAAGAGGTGACATTAGTGGGGGAGGGGACTGCTTTGTACTACAAGCCCGTGCGCTGTAAGGTGCCCTGGGAAATAAGCAGAACCACTGCTGTCACAGGTGGAAGGGAGCCTGGGGCATGTGGGACCCAGGCACGGGTGGGTGTTGCTGGATAGGCTGTGGGGAGACCCAGGCTGGAGAAGATGGCAGGTGGGATCATCGGGTCCTGAGTGCCAGGCTGCAGTGCTTGGACTCTGTCCTGACGCCATGACCTTTCTCCATGACCTTTCTTCTGGTAATATTTGACATCTCCACTGAGTTGTATAACACCCAGCAGTGTGTTTGTACAAGAGAGATGAATCAGACCAGGGAGACCTATGCAGGAGGGATTAGTTATCTGTATGGGTCATTCAGTGACCCAGAAGTACCTCCCCAAGTCCCAGTGTCACTCATACTGAAGACATTCTCACAATGTCTAGATGTCCTGCCAGGAGATCTTCCCCTGACAAATGTAGTGAGAGTATGTGCAAGCATTCACAATATGCTAGGAATTAGTCAGCAAAGATTACTTTCTCATTTGCAAAACACTAACCTTGAAGAAATGGGACACAGGACATTTTAGAACAACTTTTCAAATAGCTTCAGCCTTCTCAAAATGTCGCAGAGCCAATCCAGAGAGTTCCGTGTGCCCCTCCCCCCAGTGCCTGATGGTGGCATCTCCCACACCTTAGGGCATTTGTCCCACAACATGGTCCAATCCTATGAACTAAAATCCAGGCTTTGTGCGGATTCCCCCAGTTTTCCTTCTTCTGTTCCAGGATCCAGTTTCACTAAGGAAGCTATATCAGGAGAAAACATTAGGAAAATGCCTAAGAAGTGGCAGCAAATGGCTACCAGACACCATCCGTGAGCCAGACACAGCATGGGCCACCTCATTTCTGTACTTTTAAAGGTCAGAACGCCATCCCCTTTCACAAATGAATAAACTGAGGCCTCCGAACGGATGAGTGGCAGGGGTTCCAGGGCCCCTCTGTCAGCACAGCCCTGGGCACAAAGACACTTTCTCAAGAGCTCATGCGAAGACCAGATGGGACCGAGAAGAGCGGTGCTCCCGGCGCGCAGCTGCACTGCATTCCCCAGCCGGGCGGGCAAGGAGTAGCAAGGGTGATGGCCACATAGCTATGCCAACGCCACAGACCTCCTCCAGAGGCAAATCCTGGCCCCTCGACCATCAGTTGCTGACCTCAGAGAAGCCACATAACCTTTCTGAGGCTCAGTTTCCTCACCTGCAACTGAGACAGTGGCGCTCACTTCGGGATTTAGACAAGAGCTGGAGGAGCAGGGGGTAGCAGAGCGCCCATCACCTAGGAAGACCTTGGTGGAAGGGAGTCTCACCTGTCAACGCAGCTACAGGCACGCATGCACGCACCCATCATCACCGGGGCAAAACCACAAGCTCCTCCTGTCCTTTACGGGCTGACATGAGTCCCATGTACGTCACTCTTCTGTACAAGTTGGGAGGTGCGGAGAGGTTACCTTTGTACCAATAGAAGCTGGAAGTGAGGGCCCTGTCTCCCATTTTCAAATATTTTCATGGAGACCTGATCTCCAGCCCCCAATGCTCAGGGCAGGTACTCCCACCACCCTCCTGAGAGGACCAGATGTGGGCAGCCCCTGCAGCTGGCCTCCGCTGTAGTCAGCGTGCCCCCACCCCAGGATGCCAGCTGCTCCCCATCGACAGGGCCGCAGTGTGGGTGCTTCTTTCATAAAAGCAATTTCCCAGATGGACTGTCATCTTCAGAGCTTCCCCGCACCAAGCCTGGCGGTGGAATGAGGGTCAAGGAGTTATCAGGAAATTAGGATGGCTTTGTTCTGTCTTCGGAAAATCACGAAGGTGGTTAAAAGGGTGACACCAAAAAACAGGGAGGTGGGCAAAAGGGAAGAAAGACGAAAATAATAATGAAGGAAGGGAGGGAGAGAAAATAGGTAAGAGACTGAGAAAGAGGAGAGAGAGAGACAGGAGAGTAAACAGAAAGTTAAATAGAGATCATAGACTGTCTTGTTCACTTACTATCTCAGTAAAATGACATCAAGATCCAACCATCACAAAGATTTGCCTGCAGCTTTCAAGTACATTTTATTACAACACTAAGAACACAAAGACAGACATGTGTTGTTGAACTTCCAGACATTCGGCAGTGAATGACAGACACAAACTTGAAATCTTGATCCTATCTGCGCTGAGCTACTTGACCTGATTTTACTCAGTACATATTCATTATCAAGACAGACATACCTGCAGACAGAAGTCACAAAATGAGCATTTACAAGAGCATTTTTTCCTGCCTACTTTCATAGCACACAAACTGTGTCCTTAACCAATTATGACAAAGATTTAATAATCCACATACACTTTTCTGTAACTTTAGGATTTTTTTCTAAAACCAGTCAATCATTTCCTTAGTCCAGTGAATTCCTGAAAACATAGACATCATGACTGGCTTTTTCTAATCATCGTACCTCCGTGTCAGAAATAAAGCAAACAACAAAAAGAGACATTCCTTCTAAACACTTGTGATTGCAATTATCAGCAAAACATCACCTCCTTCTTGATACAAAAATCTCCTTATGATGGAAAGTCTAGCACCAAAGAAAAAGTGGATATAATTTGCCATGATTTGGGTTTCTGGGGTGAAACAAACAAATAAAATAGAATACCTGCAGGTAGAACTTGACTTATTAAAAGACATATTTCAAGGATGATCGTGGAGATCCCCATTTTGCTGGGTTCGTCTCAATTTGAATAATAGCACCTTGACATTTATAGGCTCCCACCTGAAAGGAGGTGTGTCCTCCAGAGGGGTATGTTTCTATCACTGCCATAAATCACTGTAAAGGAAGTAAGGGACTTTGCTAGCAATTGATGGCTAATCTGTGGGAACAGTTTAGGTGTGTTTGATTGTCGAATGAATGGTCTGGCTATTCCCCAACTGCAGCAGCACTGACACCAGTATTACAACATCCAACTTCCTTCTAGATGAACCTGGAGGACTCTCAAGTGCACTCTGAATGTGGCCTTGATTTTAATCTTGGAGAGTTTGAATTAAACTGTGGGAAGTCAATCCCAAGGTTGGGGGCAGAGCAGGATGTGGGCTACGGGGTAAATACAGGATTGGTGCCAATGGGAAAAGCATCTCTGGGATGGTTTGTCCTGGCAGGACATTCTTGACCCCTGCAGAGCATTTTACCTTGTTTTGGAAGAATGAGGATGGTCTCCGAGCAGACATGATTGAAGAAGACCTGGACGACAAGCCCATGAATCTCTGAGCCCGTGACACCTGTGGTCACTGTCTTCTGGTTTCAAAATAACTTCATAGCACAGGAGCTAAGAAATACGTGACTTCAAGCAGAACCACCACCAACCATTTAATAGGCTTTGATTTCTTGTCCTTGGCATTTACTCTGTGTCACTCTTGGAGCTTGGCAAACCCACAAAAGTTGCCTGTACCTCCTCCTGCCTCACCCATAATGTCTTCCCTTGGTTTGTATGTAGATGTCATTTTGCCCTTTGGGACCCCCAGTCTTCATCAAAAGACTGTGATAAATGTCCCACAGTCTACCAAGAAGATGACCTGTGATTTTTTTTTTATCAAAAGGCTCTTGGTAGGTTATGATTCTTGATGAAAAATAGATGGCTTTGCAGGACTTGCCTGTGTTATCCGGGCCTGCGTGACAGTGTCTGACCTCGCAGCTGAGACACTGAAGCTGTGTGATAATACCTTGGCTTCCTTGTCACGTGTTGTCAATCTGTAGTCTCCTGGAGCTCCATTCTGGAAGGATTCCACGATCCCATGCCTTGTATCAGTCACCAATCAGGATTTATGGTTGGGCATTAACAGCTTTATCCAGATGATAGTTACATTTCTTACAATTCCTCCTGTTGCTCCCAAGTCCTCTTTCCTCCTTGAAAATGGGCACATCTGCAGGACTGTCTCATTGTTTTTCCTTGTCCTACTGTCAGTTAACAACGGATAAATATTAAGTGACAAAAGAATAAGATAAACATCTTCTAGGGAATGTCTACAACCAGACAGCACATTAGATTCCTTTGATAGGATATTATGATAGTTTTGATTCCTGAAAGGTGAGAATGATTATGAAGTCGGGTCTAGGATCATCAAACAATGAGTGCTATGATAGATTACTCATGCCTGCCTGGAGCGCAGCACAGGAAGAGGTAGTAGGAATGCTATATATTCACATGGAAGAAGGGGGCAAAAAGGCCCTTTCCTCCAGGAAGCACACTAGCTGTCCTTAGAAACAGACACCATGGTGACAGTTACAGCAGAAAAAGCATTTAAACCAGAGAGCAAAGGCAGTTTCTCAGAGGAGGTCACACCTAAATGGAGACTTGAAATATAAGCAAGGCTCATCCATCAACCATAGTGGGAAGACCCGACAGGAACAGGAGAAACTTCTAGGACTGTGCAGGAAGGGAAGCAGGGAGGTTGCTGGCAGGAGACTGTGCAGGGCTCCGTGGCCGCCTCAGCTTACCTCAGTAACTGGAATGATTTTCCCATTTGCAGGACTTCCCCATGCTTATCGTTTTGGTGACCCTGTCCTTTCTCCTGGTGATTAACAGTAAAAATCCTAAGATAATAAAGGCCTGGAACTTTGCAGCCAGAAGACACCCAGAAGAAGAATGTGGAAGAAACCTGTCACTTCCAAGTTAGCTGGGGAGGCGTCTGGTGGGGATTGAGGGGTTCAGTGGAATACGAGCGGGAAGAGGCCAGTCCCAGTGCTGCGGGAAGAACACAGTGAGGCCATGGACCACTGCCACCACCCTGTGGGCCCTTCATGAGGAGCCCCAGGTCGTCTGTGGGGTTTGTAAGACCCTGGGCAGAGAGGTCTTCCTCTGGTGTGGAGGGAAGGGTTCTGGGGGGATCCACCCCTCCAGCAGCCTCTGCTTCCCCTTGGAGGACCCGCCTCTCCCCTGCCCACTGGCCAGAAGCATCTGGTGAGCAGCATGTCTGGGAGGACGTCTACCGAGCACCATTTACTAACAAAAACCACCACTAAAAACAGCAGGAAAAAGGTGCTCTTTAAAGCCTAGTGACTTGGCACTGAGGCCACATTTCTAAAGGCCCTTCCCCAGGAAAATAGGCCCCTGTGACCACCTGCTCTGGCAAACTACAGAATCAGAAGGTAGAACCAAGCCTTTGACCTCAGCCCAGAGGCATAGATTCCATGGGAAGATGCCCCAGCAGGCAAAGTACATGGCTTTTTCTTTTCTTTTGCTTAAAGTAGCAGAACCTTTTTCTAAAATGAATTCATGGGAAAGCCCCATAGAAAAGAGTCCGTGATGATTGTGGGCAGGCCCTCTCAACTACGTCTGCCTCCTCCTCCTCTCCATCCTCTCACTCCCCTCCTGCATGGCAGCCCATGGGCCAGGGTGGGAATGCCCTCTGGAACCATCCCCTCCCTTCACAGGACAGGAAACTGAGGGCCTAGATAGGCTCCTGGGCTGCCAGGGACCCCAGAGGACTCCCCGAGGAGGCAACTACCTGAGCTGAGGTCATCTAAGCCCTTTTCAGAGATGGTGCTGACCACAGGTAAGCACCCTGCCCCCCATACTTTTGGGGGATCTCTGATCTCTGAGCTGGGAGCCATTGACCTGGGAGAGGCCAGGCATGCTAAATGGATGGGTGAGAGGGGAGACCAGGAATCCCAATTTTCAGGTATCTTCTAGTTCCTTGGGACCCATCACCTTCCCAGAAGCCTGTGTGACCACAGTCTCCCTCAGGTGTCACTTGACACCGCCGCCCCAATCTAATTTCATCCTCTGAGTGTCAGGGGAGCTTGGGATAATTGTTAGCCATGGTGACCTTCATAAGCGTCCATGACCGGGGCAGGATGATGCTGACATGTGGCTCCAGAGTCTTTACAAGCAGGTCTCAAGGACCCTGGTCACACCCCACCACCACACTCTGAGCACTAGCTGGGTGTCGTTTGCTGATGCTCCTCTAACCGCAGCACTTCTGACAGAGCAGGCTCCCAGCAGGTGCTGGCAATTGAAGTGGGTGTCAAGAGCAGAGCCGACTCCTGCTTTTCAGGGTCACCAACGTGCAGCCTGGAGTTGGGGACACTGAGATCCAAAGAAGGGAGTGACATGCAGCACCCGGCAGGTATCCAGGACAGCACTCACAGCACAAAGAGCAGGGGGCCAATACCGCTCTCTGCTCATCAGGGTACAATCCTAGGGCAGAATCTACTGGCAATAAGCAACAGCCCTTAGAGACACTTGAAAAGCAGAAATCCAATTGTGTTCCTCCCATGTTTTTTAGAATGACAGTGAAAACTCACTGTGGGTTGAGACCTCCGCGGACAAGCCCTGATGGCCTCTCTCCTCCCCTAACACTAACCCTGGACCTGCCTGAGGACTTTTGCACTTGCTCACTTGCTAGAAGTCTTCTTCCTCTGCCTGGAAGATTCCTCCCCAGAACTCAGAACTTGCTCACTCCCCTACCGCAGAGTTTTCTGACATGATCTCAGTGCAGTTCTTCTGACGACTCCTCCCCAAGCTTCCTGAGCCCCTTCCCAGCTTACCTTACTCCATGGCACCTCTCACCATCTGACCCCTTGTATTTCACTTCTTTATTCCTTTCATGTCCACTCCCACTGAAATGCAAATGCTGTGTGAGGCAGAGATTTTTGTTCTCTGCTGTATCCCCAGAACCTAGAGCAATGCCTAGTACATAGCAGGTGCTCAAGAAATATTTGCAGATTGAACTGATTGAATGGGTGTGAGCAGATCTGGAAGAAGAGAGCCAGGACCCTTCACATTCCAGGGAGTTCTGCGTTAACCGGCACTGGCCACATGCCAAGGATTTTTCTATTCACTATTCTGCACATTCAACAAGTATTTGCCGAGCACTTATGATGTGCTACACACTACTCTAGGTAGACGGACATAATGCCTCATGGATATAAACTAGGGCAGCACAGACCATAGACAAGAAATAAATAAGTAGAGGGAAGCACTTCATATTATGTCAATATGTGTGAAGGAAATGGACAAGATGGTAGAATTGGAGCATCTTGGGGAGGATACTGTTTTGGCCATCCAATAATGTCATGTCAACCCGAGCACTGCTTCGGGGATGAGAAATCTGCCACTCCAGAGTGACTTACTCCAGGTCACACAGCTAGAAAGTGGTAGAGTCATAGCTCGAATCAAAGTCTGTCAACAAGTGCTAGTATTTTCCACTAGGGCCCTGAGACCTTCCCCCAAGACTGTGCTTCCATCAAATGATGGACCTCAGGTGTTAGCGGGCTTCACAGTTATCTTGCTGCTTGGAAATGGGCACTGAGGTCATCAGAAGGAGTGCAGCACTTTATTTTTTTAATTTTATTTTTTATTGTAGGAATGATTAAAGACATTAAAATAATTTTCTATGTAAGGTTCCCCATTTCTTAGTTATGTTTCAATGCACCCTGCCCTCCACCAAATCACCAAGTGTTCTTCCCCATTGTCCAGTGGGCTCCACCACCATTTGTCCCCACCCACCGCATTCCCTATTGGTAACCTCAGTTCTGTTGTACATACTTCAGGGTTGGTTTTGTTTCATCTGTTCCTTTGTTTTGTCTGTTCACATTCCACCTATGAATGAGGTCATCTGGTGTCTACCTTTCTTCTTTTGACTTGTTTTACTGAGCATCATCCTGTCTAATTCCATCCATGTTGATTCAGATGATAAGCTTTCATCTCTTCTAAGGGCTGTGTAGTATTATTCCAGTGTGTGTGTGTGTGTGTGTGTGTGTGTGTGTGTGTGTGTGTGTATCTCGCGTCTTCTTTATCCATTCATCTCATATTGGGCACTTAGATAATTTCCAGTTTTTAACTATTGTAAACAGAGCCGCAATAAACAATGGGATGCATCATCTCTGTGGATGGTGCTTTTGTATCTTTTGGGTGGATGCCCAGAAGTGGGATGATAGAATCATATGGGATTTCCATCTTCAGTTTTTGGAGGCATCTCCAAACTGTTCTCCACAGGGGTTGTACCAATTTGCACTCCCACCAATAGTGCAAAGGTGTTCCCTTTTCTCCACATCCTCACCAGCATTTGTTGTTTCCAGACTTTTGGATGATAGCGAGTCTACCACATATAAGGTGATATCTCATTGTTGTTTGAATTTTCATTTCCCTGATAGCCAGTGAGTAGGAACATAATTTCACATGCCTGTTGGCCATCTGTATGTCCTCTTCAGAATAGTGTCTCTCCAATTCCTCTTCCCAATTTTTTATTAGATTACCTGTTCTTCTGTTGTTGAGTTTATGAGTTCTTTTTATATTTTAGATATTAAGCTTTTGTCACTTATCGAATGCAAATATCTTTTCCCAGTTAGTAGGTTTCCTTTTGGTTTTGGTGATGTTTTCTTTTGTTGTAAAGAAGCTCCTTAGTTTGATATAGCCCCAGTTGTTTATTTTTTCTTTTTGTTTTCCTTCAATGGTGGAGTTGAGTCCCCAAAGTCTTCTCTATAACTGATGTCATGGAAAGGCTTTCCTATGTTTTCTCTAAGAGCTTTATGGTTTCCAGTCTCATGTCCAAGTCTCTAATCCATTTTGAGTTGACTTTTGTGAATGGTGTTAGAGAGTGGTCTAGCTTCATTCTTTTGCATGTGGCTGTCCAGTTTTCCCAACACCATTTGTTGAAGAGACTTTCCTTTTTCTATCCAATACTTTCGGCTCCTTTGTCATAGATTGACTGTGTGTGAGTGGGTCAGTTTCTGGTGATTCAGGTCCATTCCACTGATCTGTGGCTCTGTTATTATTCCCTTACTATACCATTTGATCACTGTTTCTTTGTAATGTAGTTCAAAGTCTAGAAGTGTAATCGCTCCAGATTCTTTTTTTTTTTTTTTTTTAATGATTGCTTTGACTATTCGGGGTCTTTTGTTCTTCCATACAAATTTTACAATTTTTTATTCTATTTCTTGGAAATAAGCCTGTGGGATTTTAATGGGGATTACATTAAACCTGTATATTGCTTTGGGTAAGATGGCCATTTTAATACTGATTCTTCCCAGCCATGAGCAGGGGATATCTTTCCATTTCTTTGTGCCCTCCTCTGTTTCTTTTAAGAAGGACTTGTAGTTTTCATTGTATAGATCTTTTACTTCCTCTGTTAAGTATATGCCCAGTTATTTCATTTGTTTAACTTCTATTTTAAATTGTGTGATTTTTGTGATTTTGTTTTCTTCTATCTTGTTTTTTGCATATAGAAATGCAACAGATTTCTGTGCATTGATTTTGTAGCCTGCCACTTTTCTATGTTCATAGATGAGTTCTAGAAGTTTTTTAATAGAGTTTTTGGGATTTTTCAATATATATAATCATGTTGTTTGCAAACAATGAGAGTCTTATCTTACTTCCTCCTTTTCAGTTTGGATTCCTTTTATTTTATTTTCTTGCATAATTGCTTTGGTTAAGACTTCCAGTACAATGCTAAATAGCAGTGGTGAGAGTGGACCAGCCTTTCCTTGTTCCTGACCTAAGAGGAAATGCTTTCAATTTTTCGCCATTGACTATGATGTTAGCTATGGGTTTTTCATATATGCCTTTATTATGTTGAGGTATGAACCTCCTATTCCCATTTTATGCATGGTTTTTATCAGAAATGGGTGTTGGATCTTGTCAAAAACTTTCTCTGCATCTATTGATATGATCATGTGGTTTTTCTCTTTACTCTTGTTGATATGGTGTATGACGTTAATAGATTTATGTATGTCAAAACATCCTTGCATCCCTGGGATGAATCCCACTTGGTCATGAAAGATGATCTTTTTGATGCGTTGTTGAATTTGTCTTGCTAATATTTTGCTGAGAATTTTTGCAAATATGTTTATTAGAGATACTGGTCTGTAGTTTTGTTTCTTGGTGACATCTCTGTCAGCTCTTGGTATCAGTGTAACAGTAGTCTCATAAAAAGTATTTGGGAGAGGTCCCTGTTCTTCAATATTTTGGAAGAGCTTGAGAAGAATAGATGTTAATTCTCTGAAGCTTTGGTAGAACTCATTGGAGAAGCCATCTGGTTCTGGGCTTTTATTTTTAGGGAGGCCCTTTATTACTTCTTCAATTTCTTTGCTTGTGATTGTTCTGTTCAGGTTTTCCAATTCTTTTGGGTTCAGTCTTGGTAGACTGTACTTTTCTAGACATCTGTCCATGTCCTCAAGGTTGTCCGTTTTGGTGGCATAGAGCTGTTTTTAGTAGTCCTGTATGATGCTTTGAATTTCTGTGTTATCTGTTGTAACTTCTCCCCTTTCATTTATGATTCTAGCTATGAGAATGTTCTCCCTTTTTTTGATTTTTGAGTCTAGTCAATGGCTTGTCAATTTTGTTTATTTTTTAAAGAATCAAATTTTGGTTTCATTGATCTTCTGGATTGTCTGTTTGTCTATTTTATTTCTGCCCCAATTTTGATTATTTCCTCTCTTCTGCTGATTTTTTACTGTAATTCTTCTTTCTCTAGTTGTTTTAAATGTAGAGTTAAGTTGTTTATTTCAGATTTTTCTTGTTTCTTGAGATAGGCCTGGATTGCAATGAACTTTCCCCTTATTACTGCTTTTGCTGCATCCCATAGATTCTGGTAGCTCATGTCCTCATTGCCATTTGTCTCTAAGTATTTTTTAAGTTTCTTTTTGATTTCCTCTTTTATCCAAGAGTCCTTCAGGAGAATATTATTGAGTTTCCAATTGGTTTGGGATCTTCCAGCTTTCTTTTTGTGGTTGATTTCCAGCTTTAGGTCATTGTGGTTAGAGAAGATGCTTGGTATGCCTTCAATCTTTGTAAATTTGTTGGGAGATGCTTTGTGTCCCAGCATGTGATCTATCCGTGAGAATGTTCTATGAGTGCTTGAGAAGAAAGTGAAATCTGTAGTCGTTGGGTGAAGCGATTGGTATATGTCTAGTAGACATCTGTTCCAGGTGGTCATTTAAAGTGACTGTTTCCCTGTTAATTTTCTGCCTGAATGATCTGTCCATTGTTGTCAGTGGGATGTTGAAGTGCCCTACTATTATTGTGTTGCTATCAGTGTGTCTCTTCTTCGAATCTAATAATACTTGCTTGATATATTTTGATGTTCCTTCATTTGGTGCATACATGTTAATAAGCATTATGTCTTCCTGCTGGATTTGTCCTTTAATGATTATATAGTGTCCATCTCTGTCTTTTGTTATGCTTTTTAGATGGAAATCTATTTTATCTGATGTAAGTATAGCTGTTGCTGTTCTTTTGTGGTTGCCATGTGACTACAAGATTGACTTCTAGCCATTGACTTTGAGCTTTTGTTTATCTTTTGGAAGTAGGTGAGTTTCCTGAATGCAGCAGAAGGCTGAGTTATGCTTTTTAATCCATTCAGCCACTCTGCCTCATTTGACCGATGAGTTCAGTCCATTAATGTTTAGAGTGATTATTGATATATAGCTGCTTAGTGTCATTTTATAATTTGTCTTTTGTATTTGTTCCAGGTGATGTCTTTGTTCTCTTTCTCTTCTGAGGTCAGATAGGTGCGGTTATGTTTTGATTGATTTCACCTTTTGTTTTCTTCTTCATCTTTTCCCTGGGGATGTATTTTGAGGTTACCCTGAGGTTAACATTCACAGTTCTATGTTTACTACCTAATTTTATTTGAAAGCATATTAGTCTTTAACGATCCACATTTTCACTCTCTTCCCTTCCTCCCCACTTTTAATATTTGCTGTCTAACTTTTTCTGTGTGGCTTCTTAAAGCTTTATAGAGCATCCTTTAATATTTTTTTGCAAAGCTGATTTTGTGGTGATAAACTCCTTTAATTTTGCTTGTCAGAAGAGGTTTTTATCATTCCTTCAGTTGTGAATGATAATCTTACCAGATATAGTATCCTAGCTTGAAAATCCTTTTCTTTCAGCATTTTGAATATATTCTGCCATTCCCTTGTGGCCTGTACAGTTTCATTTGAGAAGTCCATTGACAGTTTTACAGGGGCTCCTCTGCATGTGACACATTTTTCTCTGGATGCTTTTAATAGTCTTTCTTTATCTTGAATTTTTGACATTTTGATGAAGATGTGTCTAGGTGTTTTTCTGTTTGGGTTTCTTTTATGAGGCACTCTTTGAGCTTCCTGGATCTGGAGACTTGCTTCTTTCTTCAGACTGAAGAAGTTCTTATCTATTATTTCTTCAAATATGGTTTCTGCCCCCTTTTCTCCCTCTTCTTTTGGGACCCTTATAATGTGAATGTTGTTCATTTTGCTGTTATCCCAGAAGTATTGAATGCTATCTTCGATTCTTTGAATTTTTTTTATCTCTTTGCTGGTTTGCTTGATTGACTTCCTCTGTCCTATCTTCCAGAATGCTGATTCTATTGGAAGCTTCATTCATCCTATTGTTGAGTCCTTCTATTGAGTTCATAATTCAACCATCTTCTCTCTTACCAGTTTGATGTCTTGTTTTAATTCTCTTTGCTTCCCGACATTCTCATTTACTGCCTCTACTGATTTCTGGATTCCCATGAGTATGTTATTCACTGTTACCCTAGATTCCTCTTCAGGTAATTTACATATGTCTGCTGTATTGAGATTTTCCCCTGGGTTTTTGACTGGATCCATCATTTCACATATATTTCTCTGTGCCTTTGCTCTATTCAGAATACTGTTTAAATTTCTGAGAGTTCGGTTTCACTGATGTTGCATAGGTTTGCCTTGCCCAGGGTTGGCAGTCATGCTGCAGTTTTGCCTTTACCCGCAAGGTGGTGCTAGTGGGTAATGTCGCGGTTTAGGACTGCCTTGTCACTGTAAGCCAGGATGTGGGGCACTCGATGGGTGAGATTTCTGATGGACAGATATGCAGTGGGTGGAATTTTCGCTCAGAGGACCCCAGGCTCTGGCCGAAATGGTTCTGGGAGGGGTTTGAGCTCTTTGGCTGATTTCCGGTCACGGCAGCACCCAGTACGATTTCACCACTCAGGCTCCAGCTCAGGTCCCGGTGTGCTGCCTCTCCTTTCGCTGCCTCTCCTTTCACCACCTCCCAAGTCATCCCCACTGGTTCTGCCTCTCACTGCCCGTGCAGCTGGTCCCTAAATCCTTAGCCTCCATCCTACCGCAGGTCCAGAGACTCCTGAGCTCCACCCCAAATCCACATCTGTGGCTTAGCTGAGGGCCACGCCAGATTCCCTCACCCACTGTTAGGCATCAGCTGATCCATCCCCAGCTGATGTTTCTTGGTGTTTGCCTCAGGAAAATAGGTGACTTTTGGGTTTTTTTTTTTGGTGTCTGTGGGGAGCAACCCGAAAGTGCATCCTATCGAGTCACCATCCGGAAGTCCCCAGAGCTTTCTGATATATGCACTACATAAGATGCTAAGTGTCTCGTCCACAAGAGTGAAGGGGGAGTATTTTTAAAGGCAGCACTAGATGTAGACCAACGTGTTTGGAAGTCACACAGGCATTGCAGTCCAGTCAGCTCTCAACCAAATTGGAAAACAGAGCAGAACTGTGACTCCACAGCCCTTCTCTGCTGCCTTACTTTCCCTCTTTCTTCCCAACTCAGACTTCCAGGAGCCATTTCTCCATTACCAACAATTACCAATTTCCCCAGAGTATTTATAGCTATTTCCCACCAGGACACCAAAGGACATAAGGTTAGTGAAGCCCAGTGAACTGTCTGTCCAAAGGAGTTATTGATTCTGAGCAGGGGGCTTCCAGGAGTGAGGGTCTAATGACCAGGTGATGTAATGACCAAGGAAGCAGCAGTGTGGTAGGGGAGGGATGATGGGGACAGCTGTTTCAGTTGGGGCCTCACGTGGGGTGGCAGCATGATGGAGCCTCAGTCTTTTCAAGCTCAACTCACCCCACGGTGATCAAGTTCTAGGAAATCCAATTCTATGAATTATGCTCACCAGACACTAACTGGTAAACCAGGAGCTCAATTCATTAATTACAATAGAAGTATACTTTGGCCACAGATTTAGTCTGCTTGAAAGACCAAATTGTATACCAGTAGTTTGCTTGGAGAGGGAAGGAAAAGAACAAGGAAACTGGATGGTGTTCAAAAGAAACTCTTTTCAAGATAATGGAGCCAGCCATTGTCCTTTCTTGGGAAGTCTCTGCTTGAAGAACTGATCTGGGTACTCTAAATGCTCATGGACACGACTGCCCTCCCAAATCCCAGACATGTGGCCCCCAGTATAGTAGAGACACGGGGTCATGGGGTACTCATTTTTTTTTTTGAAGGAAAGGTAAAAGCAGGAATGAATGTGAGAGGTAGATGGGCAGGAAGAGAGAAGAGGAAGAAGCATTTTTATTTATTTTATTTAGTTGTTCATCTTGGTTGTTCCCAAGATGTTGTTCCCTCTGTGCTGGGACATGTGCTGGGTTCTTAAGATGTTAGTGGACTATGTCCAACCGCTGCTCCACCAGGATACGCCAAGAGAGACTCTTAAATAGGCCACCTCTTACACAGCACTTGGGTGAGCGTGGACCACAGCCAATGCAGTTCCTTTTGTGATTATTCATATTCCTTTCAAGTCGCTTCAGTAAAGTGACACGTGATACCATTTTTGCCACATTAAGTGACTGGAGTGCCACTGCTTTAGAAGACTTGTGGTACAGAGGGCATGGTGATGGCTCAGTGTCTCCCCACGGAGTGTCCTGAATTGGGACAGTCTCTCATTCCCACCCCCTTGACACCTTCACCCATGACTAGGAAACCATGTCAAGGAAGGGGTGACCAGACATCAAAGACTCAGCCAATATGCACAACATTCGAGAAAGATTGAAACAACTGGCCAGATTAGGTGCACCCCAAATCCTGTTTGTCTTTGAGTCCAAAAATCACCTGCATGTGTAAAAACTGAGCATGTGTTAAAACATTGTGGTGCCAGAATTACCTGGACACATATAGGAGTTTAATGGAATAAAGAACAGCCAGTGCCTGGGCCTGGGGCATCCTGATTACTGCCCAGGTTCCCGAATGGGGAAGAGCTCTCCTCCCTCTAGGACAGATGCTTCCCTGAGCACTGACCCAGGTTCCTCAGTCATCTGATGCACTACACCACTGCCCTCCAAGTGCGACCCTGGGCCACCAGCATCAGCATCTCCTGGGAGCCCAGTAGAATCAGAGTCTTAGGGTGCAGAGTGGACTTCAGCCATCTGAGTTTTCACAAGCCTTCCAGGAGACTCTGAGGCTCCCCCCCAACATGGAACATTTCCACACTGAATGAGCCTGCAAGGAGCCTGTCTATGCAACCTGCTTGCTTCTCATCGGGGACACCCAGTCCATGGACGCAGGGCCCATGGTGGAGGCAAAGGATATTCAGAGATGATCATCTCCCAAGTCAGAACATAAGTTAGAGCCCAAGCAGATGTTGGGAGTGGAAATACAGGAAATCAAGATGCCAACACTAGTTCTGTGTTGTCACTGGGCCACCAACCAAAGCTGCCATCACATTCAGCAGAAAGAAGATGAGGCCTTGGAGACAATGAGTGCTTTGCTGGGCAATGTCTCTTTCTTGTCCTAACAACCTCCCTCTACCACATGGCTTTGTAGACCTTTGGAATGCCACTTACCCCATCCTCTCCACTCAGCCTGCAACCCTCAGTCTTCTAGTCTCCTGCGGTTATCATCACCTAGGAGGGGACGGGAGAGGGCTCTGCAAAAGATACATTGAAGGACCAATGAGCAGCCCAGCTGGGGTGACTGCAATCAGTCCACAAATAAGAGGGGCCTGGGCCCACTGACCATGGTGTCTCTACCCCCAACCCTGGATGGTAAAGCACCCTGTGGGTGGGGTGACTGATGAACTGGGGACAGAGACAGTGAAATAAGGTCAGGACCTGTCCCCTGGAGGCATTAAGGGTGGATGAGGGTGAGAGATGGGAGGCAAAGAGTCAGTCTGAGGCTCTGGAAGTTGCCGAGGTCTAGGGTGTGGTCCTGGGGATGAAGGGTAGTCACTGGACAGAGGTCAGTGAGAGGCTCCGCTGGTTCTGTCCCTCAATCTGCATGTGATGGGCCTGTCGTTTTCAAACATTTGCTTTAGAGGACACACCAATTTTCAAATAGGTCTTATTTGGGAATTTACAGAATACTTTTCTTTTATTTGGTAGTTGAGGCTATTTATAAAACCCAGTTCCCATCACCAATATTAGATAAACTAACAGGCATTTAAATAAAAAAAAACCCAGGAGGGACAGATTTAAGGACAGTTTTTCCTGAGAAGGAGTCTCATTTTGCAACAGAGCAGTCCATCTTCATCCTCGTGGTGTTGTCTGGCGCCGGCCTCCGTGTCACCTGGGGCTTGACTATCCCCTCAAAATGGCTAAACAAACACTAGCATAGGCTCAGCTGTGCTTATGCTGAGGCATCAGCAGAGCTTCATAACTGTGAGGCTACAGAGAACAATGGAACTTACGCCGCAGAACAGAAATGATGGCACCTGGACTGTCTGGCATGGGATATGCACACAGAGAACTATGGGAATGGACTGGTCAACATGGTAAAGATGACACAAAGGTCAAGAAGAAGGGCACATGAAATCCCCATCTCCCAGCCATGACAGCTCTGGTCCAAATCAAATTAGGACCAAAAGTAGGCGTGGTCCCTGTTCCTGGAATGCTCTGCGTCCGCTTCCAGAAGTCTGCAGACATCACAGACCCTGCTGTGCCCTTTCTCTGCAAAAAGCCTGTGACCTAGTCCCCATGTGCCCAGAGCGGGAGGGCCTTTAGAATATGGGCTCCCTTCTCTCTTTTTGGCCAAAGGATGCATTTCTTTTTTCTTTTTTCTTTTTTGATTCCTACTGCCATGGCCCTCCCTCTTGATTAGCTGATGGGAAAAGAGCTCAGATACCAGTAAGATCTGGGGCTGTGGCAGAGCAGCCGGGCCAGCCCCAGACAAGGGGCCGGGGTCCAGGCAGGGTGGGCCAGGGTGGGCCAGGGCTGCCCTGTCCACTGCCGAGCCCCAGGTCAGCATCTCCCACTTGGAACTGGCCCGCCCCAGGGTGACTGCACATCAGATTTGCAGACATGGTTAGCAGCCTTCCTTTGTCAACAGCCACCGGGTCCATCTCTGTCATGGCCTTTACAGGTAGTGTTGAAGCCACAACAAACACTCAAACTCCAAGGAAATTGGCTCCCAGGAAGAATTGTAAATGCATACAGAACAATGACAACCATGCAATCCTTGGTCAAAACAATGAAAACAAACATGTCACTGGTGTCACCAGGGCTTAAGAACGGCACGCCATAATGGACTTCTTATGCACGATGAGGAAGGAAACTGCGATTGATGGCCCCACAAAGCTCTCACATACTCTCAAGTCAGTTCCTTCAGTGGAAAACATTTTGTCCCTATTTCCTTCTTCCTGGTTACACCACCAGGTGCAGAGGGCCAGAGCACGTGGGACAGTGGGCCACATCCCCCAGGAGATGCCAGAGTGCCTGTTGGGTGCCTATGATTACTGCCCATCATCGGACAAGTGCATCATTGCCTCCATCGCCTTAGCGGGGGCCTGGCTGGTGGTTTTGATCCAGCTGCAAAAGGAGGTGGGGTAAGCAGCCCTCTACCACCTCGGAGGAGGTGACTGGTGGCTTGGGCTGCACCCGGGGGCACCAGATTGGGAGGTATGCTGTGTAGCCTTCTCCTCATGTGATGGTGCCAGGGCTGGGGAGGGCTTTACCCCTTTCTGTTTAACCTGAATAGACTGAACCAGAGTTCTCGGTCTTTCTCTGCCATTGTCACCCCAGTCTCAGAAAACTGGACTCAGCACACCCTGGTGGAGTAGCGGTTGGGCACAGAGCAAACACATCCCAAGGACCCAGGTTGGAATTCTGGGGCCGGTGGAAAAAACCAAGATGAACTGCTAAATAAAATAAAATGCTTCTTCCTCCTCTGTCTTCCTGCCTGCCTGCCTCTGCTCACCTTCATTCCTGCCTGTACCTTTCCTTGAAAAAAACAAAACACTAGACTCAAGCCTCGTGCCTCCTTCCATGCAGGCTTTTCCCTCTGATGTCACACTGGCTCTCCTCCAGCTCACGTGCCATGTTGGGCTGGTCCTCGTTAGTTGGTTCACTGCCAGTCTGGGTTCTCCTGACAAACCAGGGGCTGCAGGATGTACTCCCCTAACACTCATGCCCAGCAGCATCTCCGACTGCACTGGAGGACACGCTGCCGTGGGCTTTTCCTCCTAGCCTGCTGCACGTGACAACAAAGCATCACGTGCACACCTGGGGGAGACGTGATTGTAGCAGCATGACTGCTGCCATCCTCAGTTCACAGGTGAGAAAACTGAGGCTTGCAGAGGCGAAGTACTTGCTCCCCAAATCGTGGTTAGTAAGTGAGGAGGGTAGGGAGGACTCAGGACACAGCCCATAAAGACCTGACTTGGATCCTATAAACTCTCTGGTGATACTCACTATTTGTCTTGGTTAAGATTCCCTGATGGGATGGGATAGCCTTCTCATAGTTTGTACCCTGCCTTATTCCAAAAAATGTTTGATGCAGTTTTCAAAATCACATATAATATGATAGCCAAGAAAGTAGATTAGGTAAACAGAAAACTAAATGGTAGAATAGGAAAACAAAGTCAGGGTAAATTATAACACAAAGTTAAGAAATACCACAAGGCCCTTCACTAGAGGATCTTAGTTGCTAGCAATTAATTGAATCAGAATGGTGACTCTGCGCTTCCTGGAAGCCAAAGCAAAAAAGGAAACAAGACGAGTATAAAATCAAACCTATCTTTTCTTCTTAGAGACATTGTACTTGTTCTCAAGACCTGGAAAAAAGTCTCCCACATGTCTTCATGGAAGGATTCCTCAGGTGAAGGATAGTAGCTTTCAAATTGTGTTCCCACATCCCTAAGGTGTCACAGGTGTGATGAAGTGAATGGGGGCTTGGCTCTACTCTGCATCCCCACCCTCACCACCTCAGCTCAGTGGAGCAGCTTCTCTTTTCTGAGTAACACTGGGACTCTATGGTGAACTGTGCAGCCCAGAGATAAGTAGCTGCTGCATTTCAATCCACAGCCACAGGAATCTCCGCTTCGACTTTATCAAAGGAGTACATTCTGTCCTATTTTCTAGCGCCCCAAGTTCGGGAGGTTTTCACTTTTCCATGCAAACAGAATTCTCAATCACATACAGGAAGCTCCACATGGGGGCCACCCATTCCCTTTCTCCTCCTTCTCTTTCACTGCCTGCAGCCCTGGGAGATGTTTCCCAGCCTTACCTGGGCTAATGAAGCCCTAGAGAGAGTCAGTTTTCTTCTAATAGTGTTATTCTCTCAAGAATTCTCCTGTAAAGCTGCTGCCTTTTCCAGAAAGCAAAGAGAATGGGAAAAAGCAAAAAACTCAATGAGAGAAGGCTGTGCTCACATTGAATAGAATGTCTTTGATTATGGTTTATCATATGGTTTATGTATAAGTCTTGCCATTGGGTCAAAATCACATTAAGAGGGGAAGAAAGACTAGAAACAGCTCATTTTGTCTCAACTGTGACACAATTCCCAACTTCAGAAATGTTAAAATATAGACTCCCACCCGCCATAAAACATTAACATTAAGTGTTGGGATCAACAAAAAAGATTCCTCAGAAAGGATTATTTTATGAAATTCCCTTGCAATATGAAATGAGAATTTAGGGGTCACATAAATTAAAGGGTGGTCCCTTTTAAAGACAGCTTTGGTTTTCCAAAGGGGAAACAGAACCCCCAAGGGTTCCGGGTCTTCCCCTCATTTCCCAAGTCTGGAACCCAGTCTCCTGATGCCCTTGTCAAAGACTTTCCCATTGCATCTGCAGCCTCTTTAGGGAATCCTCGTGATCACCTTGCAATTCCTTGATACCACACAGCCTTTCCAGGAGCAAGCTGTTAAGAAAAGTTACTAGATAAGTGGAGATAAAAAGCTAGATTTTTCCAAATTGGCCTCCTGGTTGAGTCAGCAATCACCTTGCCTTGAGCTGCCCTCTGGCTGGAGGTGAGGTGGTCACTGCCAGGACTGGGACACACGAAATTGCTTTCTCCAGTCCCACTGGAAGCATCTGAACGGAACCAGAGAAATTTACACAGGGGAGGAGCTCATTACATTTCCGTTCTTTTTCCACAGCACGGCCAGCAGTAGAGGCTGCTGCAGTTGTTTGAAACTAATCCAGGTGGGCCCACTGAACTGTGTGAGGTGGACAGAAGAATCATCAGCAGTGCAGTTTAAAATACAGAGGCCCCCATTTCTGATACATGAAGTTTGGTGTTGGGGCTGGAGAGTTTTCTGTTTAAACTTCCCAGATGATGTTGATGCACAATTAGATGTGAGAAAGGAGTGAGACTGACTCTGAGCACGTCTGTTGGGCTGCAAACCAAGAAGGAAATTCAGAGAGGCATAGAGCAGCAAATTCTTTTGGAAATAGCACAAAGGTAACTTGCTCTGCAAGGCAGTGGTCTTAAATGGCTCATGGAGGACTCGGTATTTAATTCAGTGCAAAATGAAGGGGACAAGTTTTCGATGCAGGATTTGGGGTTCAGTGGCCACAACCAAGAAAGAATTATTAGGCATTTTGAATCAGTGTAACTCAGTACATTTATTAGAAAGACAGAAGTGAAAGCATGGGGGACAGGATCCCATGGGCAAGTGGAAAATTATTATCTTAGAAAGACAAACATAGTACAGGGGACAGAGACCCCGTAGGCAGGCAGAAAACTACTGCACCACTGGGCCTAGAGCTGGCCAAATATATACCCTGGCTGGGCATGAAAATGGGGCCTTTGGGGAAGACTATGTTCCTAGAAAAGAATGCTTTAATCATCATTAATGAATAGTGGTTATAGGGAATTTTAAATGAGATAAGGAAACAGGTATAGGAGGTCATTCTGTGAAACTTTCCAGGGGTCTGTGAAATGGAAATGGTCCATGGGCACCCAGCTGGAGGAATTTATGACTTCTTGTTTCCTGGGAGGTCTGAGGTCTATTCCTTTTTGCTCTGTCAATTCTCATGTGGGTTTGAAAACTTAAAGAAATGCTGAATTTCTTTTGATCTTTTCCTGATCAGTTTTAAGGAGTGGTAAGAGATGAGTATTATAGAGACAGACATCAAGGAGAACCGACAGTGGAGCTGTATTGGGACAATGAGCACAACCACACCCGACAGCCTGGGCTCCGGTATGGAAATCTACTGGGAAAAAGAAAAGAATCCCTGCCTGAAGGAATGTAAAACCCAGCTGGAAAGAAACACCGCTGGAGTATCGGAAAATCAGTGATGAAATCCCTTCAAAACCTCTGACTCAGAACTGGTACTAGACACTCACTAGACATGAGAAGATGTTTGACTTTAGAAAAAAGACTCAGAATTAGTAGGGAAAATACAAGTCAAAACCACAGTGAGCAATCCCCTCACACCTGTTAGAATGACTATTATCAAAAAAGACAAGAAAAAACAAGTGAAAATGTGGGTAGAAGGAAAGCCCTGAGCCTGTTGATAGGAATGTAAACTGGTACAGCCTGTGTGGAAAACAGTATGGAGATTCTTCAAAATATTAAAAATATGACAACTATATGATCCAGCATTTCCACTTCTGAGTATAATTATGAAAAAAGCAAAAAAACTAACTTGAAAAGACGTGTACACCCTTTTGTAAGTTGCAGCATTATTTGTACTAGCCAAGCTATGGAAACAACTAAGTGTCCTTTGATGGATGAATGGATTAAAAATGTGGTGTAGAGACAGTAGAGACATGGGGGACTATTGCACAGCTGTTAAAAAGGTACTGCGCTCTGGGTAGACCTTGAAGACATCAGGCTAAGTAAAATAAGTCAAACAGAGAAAAACAATTAACATATGATCTCATTTAAATGTGGAGGGTTTTTTTTAAGTCAAGAAACAGCAGCAAAAACTGAGCTCATGATACAGAGGACAGACTGGCGGTAGCCAGTGGTGGGGAGGGGGAGGGGCAGACACAGGATGAAGGAGTTAAAAAGTGCAAATTCCACAAATAAAATAAATAAGTCGTAAGTGGGTAACAGGCAGCTGGGACATGATAGCTAGTAGTACTATATTGTATTTGAAAGTTGCTTAAGAGATAGATCTTAAAAGTCTTCATCACAAGATGAACTACTGTAATGATGCATGATGATGGACCTTAACTACACTTGTGGTCATTTCTCAATGTATACAAATGTCAAACATAGTGTGTGCTGATTATACTTCAATTGAAATTGTGTTTTTGTGTTGAAAATAAAAAAGAGTTAACTTGCTAATAGTGAAAGGTATAGGATATGGTAGATGGTTGTGGCTAGAAATTTATAAGATCAACTCTTCATCTACATTACATACCACTTCTTTATAACTAGAAAAGTACCAGTTGTTTTGAACTATTACTTGTATGCATATTTGTTATTTAAAAGATAAAAATGAAATTACTAACAGGACGCAGACTATCCGTGTCTGGAGGGTGGATGTCCCAGGTTCCTGTGAAAGCCAGCACTCCATGGACTTAAGGCGTCTCCCTCAAGGCTTCACAGAGCAATTTAAAGCTTCTCCTGGACCTTAGGATGCTGTCAAGAAGTCCTTGACATTTCTGGGTGCTCTAGCCCCAAATCATGTGAATCACAAACTGAACCCAGAAAGGATCTTAATTATGTTTTTCTCTGCACAATTGAACTCCTCTCACAACTCCATGAGTAAAACGGTGTGAATGAAATCCTATTCATGTGGGGCCTAGGAGAACTGTCGACTGAAAGGAATCCATCAGGCCTCCTCTTATACACTGAAAAGCTTTTCCTATTGTTTTAGGGAGTAATAAGGATCCCCCAACCCCCATTTTATTGAAATATGATTGACATTCAGCCCCGAGTATAAGGCTCTGACATATAACTATTGTCAGATGGTGACCGAGTAAGTTTAGTTACCGTGCATTTCCTAGAGAAGCAAAAAGAAAGTGCACTTTCCTTGTGATGAGAACTCTTAGGGTCTCATCTCCTGACCACTTTCAAATTTCGAACTATACCACACAGCAGTGTTTTCTATAGTCATGGTATGTCACATCCTCAGTACTTATTTAGCTTATCATTAGAATCAGATTTTATTAGTATCGGGATGATCAAAAGTTTCATTTATTTTTCTTTACTTTGCTTGTTTTCTTTCATTTGGGCTGAGAAATGGAAATTAAAGGGACACATCGGTTGGCTTGCAGCTGGAAAGTGAGAGCATTGGTCTTAACCTCAGAGGAGGGCATGACTCCTTTAGCAGGTGACTGACGGAGAAGACCCTGGAAACCTGCAGGGAATGGAAAACCCAGAGTGTTATTTTCTCCCAGATCTTCCATTGCTGCTCCTGCAGTTAGAGTTCCCCTAAAACCACAGGATCCCAGGGAGCACTCACATCCCTCCCCTCTTTCCTGATATGCCCACATCCAAAGGACAGCTCCCAGCCCTCCTGCCTCCCACGCTGCCTTGGGCAAGCCTGTGCAGGGAGGGAAACTGGGCGTCCTCCAGCTCGGCAGGGGACCGTGTGACAAAAGGTGAGGACATACAGGCCCCTGCAGGGGGATGGGGAGCTCCTGGACAGCGTCCAGCTGTGCGGGGCCAGACCCAGGTTCCGTGTTCCAGAAAGCAGCCGGAGTGCACTCTATTAATGAGTACCCACCCCTGCGCTGACGCGCCCACCCGGGAAGCCTGGTACAAAGGGCAGATTATCTCAGTGCTCTTTGTGTGGAGGTGACTGTGGCAGAGGTGGCTGAGGGATCGGAGTGGGGGAAGCTTCCTGTTCTCACTGCCAGCGCAGATTGCCCGACTTGACTCTGTCCCCCTTGGCTCTGTCACCTGGCACAGTTGGTGCCCACTGCTGGGTTTTCCACGCTGTGGGGCCTCCATTTTTTCCAGCTCTTGCTAATCAGTCTCCCTCTTTCTCTCAGACACGCTCTTCTGGAGCCAAGACAACACACGTCCTGGCCTTCTCTATGTCTGGTATGCTTTAGGGGGCCCTCACCCTCTTGCCAGCTTGCTCCATGTCTGGACAGCCCTGTTTCAGAATTCAGATTTGGGGCTGCCAAAGAGCCTTGGGTTTCTCATTCCTGGCTGCCAGGCTTGAGACATGCCGTTGGTACCAGCCTGTTCTTCTGATTACTTCCCTGTGGGCCTGTGTCCGGAATAGGGATCCTCCCAGGTGTCTCTCCTACCAGCCCCGCTCGGTTTCTTTGCCGCGGGATGTGTCCATCTGTCATCATGAATTTGTGAGTGAACAGTCCAAGCTCCAGGGTGTGCATTTCAGTGTCCTCTGCCAGGGGATTTGGCTAAGCTTGCTGGCCATGTTTGTCACAGACCACATAAACATAATTTCTGGGGACCTTTGGACAAGAAGGGATTTGCCCAACTTCTCCACATCTCAGTCTTTAGGCTCGATTATCTCTGAACCACCCCCAGATGGTGAAACCTACACATCTTGAAAGGCTTTCAGAAATAGAGCCTCCACATCTCTCAGTCACTTTTTCTTATGGGAAATAAGCACGAAAGTCAGGAGAATAAAAGTTGCTAAACACTGCCCCAGATAAAGACCGAAAGATGGGAAAACGCCCATCTCCCTGTGTCCTGCGCTGCTAAAGCAATGTTCTCTCTGTCTTCCTTGGAGACCTGCAGGCACAGGGACGGGCTGGAACAGCCATGTGCCTGTGTGCCTACCTCTTACTTGGCTGAGATGCACTCTCTGCCCTAAGTCAGAAGATGTGCTCAGGTATGCATGGGCAAACACACACAGAGAACAAAAGGAGATGCAGCAGGAAGCCAAATACTCAATTGAGCCTGCCATTTAGAACCGTTTCAGATTTATTTTGAATATTATATTGTGGATAGCATCATCTCTCAGGCTCACATTGTGTGAATTTATTTCCTGCTACATAGCCTAATATGTGGTTCCTTTTTCTTGTTCTAAATGCACCACTTTGGAACAGCCCTGTTTTATGATTTCATCCTTCCTTATTTCATCCAGTTTTCTCCAAGCTTCGTTTTCTGAGCAGACCCACTGCCAGTATCCCTTGAAAGGCAGTGCTAACACTGGGGATTTTTCTCTCTCCATGTGGTCTCCTAGGCCTCCTGAGAGTTCTTGCACTTCCCGTCGTCCCCTTTCCTGAAGAGTCAAGTGACTTTTGGAGGGTTTTGTCGTTTCCTTCACTCTTCCGCTGTAGATTGGGAGAATAATACTGATCGTGCCATATACAAACCATCACTGTGTCTGTGGCATGAGAAGGCAAGCCCTCTTTTTTTCTGTTCCCATTCAAGTGATGTGGGAAAGGACTCTGGTTGGCCTAATTTAGGTCGGATGCTCACTCTGGGCCACTCAGCGAGGCCAGCTGCCACGGAGAGCAGTGTGAACTCCCAGCCAACTGGATGAAACGGTTCCCAAAGGAAAGCAATTCTCCAAAGAACTGAAGACAAACAACTAAAAACAACTGATGCCCACAATAAAGCATCGCACGTCTGTGTGTGGGTGCAGTGAGCTGTGACTGTGTCACCAGCCAATGCACATTCACACAACAGGTGCGGCACACAAGCCACCTGGCTGCCGGTGGCCCTCACACCGAGATGGTGGCTATAGGCACTGAGGAGCTTCCTGTTTGTTTTAGAAAAGTTAAAATCCAATGTCGAAATATAAGGGAAAGAATTAAAATAAGAAATGGGGAATTTATAATGTCTACATTAGCAAAGGAGGAAAAGGGGAACATGAAATAATTTTATCAATGTGAGTGAAGGGAAGATGCGAAAAAATGCTAACAAGAAGGTCAGTATGCACAAAATGTAAAGAAATTATAGTAAATATAAATAGATTATGCTCATGTTTAAAAGAAAAACTATCCTTCGTTGTTTTTAATTAAACTATGTCCTATCTATAAAATGCCTATAGCAAAATGACATAGAAATGCTGGGAAAAGGTGTACCCTGTAAGTACTAAATTGAAGTTTGCATAATGACATTAGCTTGTAGTAAATCATTGCTTAATTTATAATGTAGAGTAAAACTCATTAACAGATAAAATTGAATGCTACGTAGTTATGAAAGTCAGTTGCATTTCCCAAAATCATCTTTAAACCTATTAAGGAAAACTAGCTGCCATTGCAAGGAGAATTTAATACAACCAAAGTCCTAATAGAAGGATTTATCAGGTCTTTCTCTAACACAGGTCAAGCAGGCATGAAACTATTAAGAATATAGAACTGTCATACATGAAAGGGCACTATTAGTTCCCAAACCCTGATAAAAACGTAACTACTAATGGAATTCCAGGTAAATCATAAAAGCAAAAATGTGTGCACTGTGATCATCGATGTTCTTTCTCTTATCAGCCTGAAAATCATTTACCTATTAATGACATGACTGGAAAAGGATTGCTACTAGAAAATGATTAACCTGATATCCACAACATATTTCTAAAACTTGCCAACGGGTGACAATGTTATAACAAAAGAGGAAAGCAATCTTATCATTTCATTGGTTTGAAAAACTGGTAGCAAACTTAGGGAACAAGAAAGAAGGAATATTTTCCATGGTCTCTGCCCCAAGACCTGCTAAGTGCTGGTGGTAGCCTGATGGCCTGTCCGTCACTCAGCAACAGCAGTTCCCATTCGAGAATGTTGGCAGGAACTTGAAGAATAAAAGATTCAAACACTGACTGTTACAACAGAATTTTCATGTTGTCTGTGAAAACACAGTTAATGTGATGGTCACTGATCTCCTTTACACCACATCTGTTTGCTGCCCAGCCTGTAGCTTCTTTCATCTTCATATCTGTATCTGGACTTGACTGTTTCATGCTAAACCTCTCAGCTCCTCCTTGAAGAGGAATAACCAACCTCTCTTCAACTGCCTTGCTTAGTTCTTTGAACCTATGATCAACAACACATAACAAACTATATCTTTTTTTATAATAAAGATGTTTGTTATGTGTTTGTCTGACTCAACTGACCCTTCTTGAAAAGAGCTAATAACACATTGAGTTTCCACAGCTCAATCCATGAGAACCTCATTTCTAGGGTCTCACTCGCCTTATGTTCTGGAAGTTTTCCTTTGCAGCATTTTGCATAAAGTTAACTCCTAAAAGGGGAAAATGAAGAGTCTGTGTACATCAGCCATTGAATAAGAATGTACAGAGTGCCTGTTCCACCTCAAGTCTCTGGCAAGGCCCTGGATTCAAAATGAATAAAAGCCCTTGAGAGCTTCTGCCACAATGGGAGACCTATAGAGCGGCGATAACCGTACAGTGTGACAAAGGTGACAAGGAGGCGGGAGGCACCTGGGAGAGACCCCCTTCTGGAAGGAGGGGTGCCCAGTAAGAGTATTAACCAGGAGGCAAATTTGAGCCAGTTCAGGAAAGAAGACTAGGGAAGGGAAAAGAAGGGAGTGGAGAAGATAGTGAGGGCACTCTCAGGGGAGAGGACAGTCTGTGCAGAACCATGAAGAGAAGAGAGAACATGGTGCACTGGGAGAATCGTGCTTGGAGCATAAACTGGGATTACTCACAGTTCAAGCATAAAGGCAAGAGGTGAACAATGGGGCTTCAGAAGCCAGCAGCAGCCAGATGGGGCAGACCTTGTGTGCAGGGCAATGAATAGATTCAACTCCATCTTCAGGCAATTTTTCATGGATCTGGAAGTCTGTGCTATTTACTGCTTTGCTTTACTTTTTGGACTTTAAATCAATGCTTCAGGCTTTTGACCTGTTTCCATCTTCCATCAGACAAATCTTCTAGAAGCCTTTAATGCCTGCTGTCTTCAGGACAGAATTAATTCCAAGGCCTTTCACCAACGCCATTCAATCGACCCTACCTCTGCTAACCTGTGTGCTAGTTACAGCCCTTCTCATTTGCTGGCAACATCCCAGCCCTCCTTCAGCCACCTAACTCATCTCCCAAGATCCACCTCAACCTGCCCCCTTAGGTGCAACCTAAGAAAAGTCAGTCCACCAACCTGGCATTTCACATACACTATGTGGCATTGTCAAATGTCTTAAATGTTTACTTCTCATCTCTGGCTAAACTGTAAGCAGCTGGAGGCTAGGAATGACGTCAAAAAGACAGATTCTCCTTTTCAAGAAGTCGCCTGGGTCAGTGGATCAGAGCCTGAGTTTCACTCTGTTGCTGTTGAAGCTCCTGCATCAAACAGAGGTACTTGATTTGATGGCACAAGAGAACAGAGGACCCACTTCTTCCTGCAGCATCCCGATTACTTCACACTGGTTCTTGCAATGCCAAGATCTGTGGTGCCAGTCCCAACAGTCTAGCAGCAAATGCTGCCTCCACAGAGGTCTGGGTCACTGAACAGCAAGAAATGAATATTTATACTTGATAAGTTGCAACAGACATATGGGAAGGGACTTTCCCTTTTACCAGGTAACCTGTGGCATTGTTTGACTCTACTGCACATATAAGATGCATTCATAATAAAAACAACTGTTAATGTTTTAATGAAAAATGACTAAGAAGCTATAAAAGCAAAATCAGAGGTGGGTGTTGTGTTCTTAGCCAAGAAATTAATCATGGGTACAGCAAATGTTACTAAAACAAGATTGACCATAATAAACATGAAAGAAGCATGTGAATTGGCATTAATGTGTTAGCCTTGTTCGAATTTATGAGAGCTTCAGCTCAGTGATCTATATGAACTATGCTTTTTCTCTCAATAAACTTTTCTACAGCTACTAGGAAAGTCAAAATCATTCCCTGGATCTCACATCCCTTAAACACACTTTCGCTGCTTGATATCAGAGTTTCAGTCAGGAAACAGCAGTCTGAGAGTCAGGGATCATCCTGTTTTCCAAAATACTGATTGCACCTACTCCACGTCAAGCACAGTGACCAAGAATATGGGGACCCTTTCCTCCTGGGGCTCCCTGATTGTAGGCAGAACAATAAACAAGTAAGCATGGAGGTAAAGAGGGACGGAACCATTTCTCCACTCCTACTTAATTTTAGTCACCTGAGTAATTATTCAAACTTCATTAATGACCTCCAGAAAAGAGGAGTGTAAGTTGTTCAGGATTTGCCTCATCCTTTCCCATAAAGGGTTTATTTGGCTAGTGTGCTTCAACTTGAGCACAAAAAATACTTCTTACCTGAGTTAAGAGCCATAAAGGCAATTCCCATTAGTCTGGACATTCTAATCTGAGCACCCAGACCTTTCCTGGGAAGCTGGGAAGACAGCGGAGAGAAGCTCCCCTTCGCTGAGGATCCAGACTCTGACCTTGGCCAAATTTGCAGCTCAGAGAAGAAGATGGGTCAATATACTAGACACTCAGCTTGTAAAGTCTAGAGGGTTGGTGAGAAGTGATAACTGCCATGCGATTTTGCATCCTATGGACCTTCAGACATGGTACATTGCGAGTACTCCAAACCCTTTAATTATTCATTTCCTTTGAGCCCAGGTTTTCAAAACCTCTTCTCATGGACCTAAGGTCTTGCAGGTCATTGAAACCTTCAAATGCAAGCAGTGTGCTTTTTTTCCAGGTGAGAGTTCTTGGTTTTCATCTGATTCTCAGAAGAGCCTGAGTTTTAGGGGGTACGTCCTCCTCTAACCAGCTATTTGTGCAGAGGCCAACGTTCAGGCAGCAGAGCAATGGATTCATGTTCTGCAGTCATGGCTCCACAGGAGGACCCCCCCCATCCCGCTCTGTGACTCTAGGCTAACCAGACAACAATGACAGCCATCAGCTTGCTTAAACTCCTTACTTTGTGCAGGGTGCCTTTGCAGCACTGTCTCATTTAGCTCCCATATCTTAGATGCAAATACTAGTGTTTCCAGGGATGAGAAAAAGGAGGCTCAGGAGAGTTAAGTAGCTTGTCATCACAAATGGTAAATAATAGCACTTGGATTCCATCCCAGGTGTCTGTGGTTTCAGGGCTCCCTGCTTACCCACTGTCTCTGTAGTTGTCCTTCCTTTGGACAGAAGTCCCAAGAGTTGCTTGATTGTTATCTTGCTATCTCCTGAGAACCAAAGAGCGTGGTCATTACAAAGAGCCTCTAGCTACCTTTGCTGTTCAAATCAAGCCTAAAGCCTGGTACCAGAACATCCCAAAGGTGTGACTTAAAAAAAATTTCAGACAGATTCCCAAGATCTCATGGTACGGGAAGCTCTGACACCCAGCACACATATTTCAAAGAACCATTGTGCCTCATAATTATAGGTAAATAGATGGACATAATCTCTGTTGACATTTCAGGTCTAGCCATTTAATTATGTTCTGCTTCAGGGTGAAAGACCCAAGTTCCCCACCCGCTGTTGAGATGACTTTGCCAAAGCTTATAGTTCAATTCAGTTCAACCACAACCTCAACTGCACCACCTACCACTTACTGGGAAGCTGTGGGAGAGAGGATGGCCGTAAAGAGGAATAAAACACTTCACAGGACTAAAAATAAGAATGCAGCACACATTTTATGTAATCAATACTGTCTTCAGAATTTGGCAAAGATCATTGCTTTCAACCTTGTAAAGGGTTGAGTTGAAGAATGATGAAGGTCACCACTCTGACCTCCAATAAATGAGGAGCAACAGCAGACCAGGCATGATCTATATGCAGTGTCTCAAAACTCCATAACAATTGTATGAGGTAGGTTTTGGTGACCCATTTCAGAGATGGAGCAGTGAGATAATTGCCCAGGGGTACAGAGCTAACAACCAGTGACTGAGGGAGAGTTTGAATACAATTGTGTTTGCCTCCACAGCCCTTTGTATGTGCTCTGGCTCCCATTGCAAATCCTTTGCTGTAATGTGAATACATTCTCTGGCTTATCAGTTTTATATACTGCATCTTCCCAGAAGCATTTTCAAGATAGTCATCTTGAAAATGCAGTGTAATTCTAGATTTGAAAACCACTCATCAAGAATCTGTGATCCAAGAAGAGTAAACTCCTACACAAGAACTCTATTTGTCAACATCACTTTTTATGACATCTGCCAGGTCCTGTTTTCCATTCTCCTTGTTACAAACACTCATCTTCAACTGCAAGCCTAGGGCTAGTTCTCCATTCCTCAGACACTGTCCAACACTAGCTAAGCAAGCTCATCTCCTGTGCATGCAAGGGAGTTTAGAAAGCATGCCAGTCTCTCAGCATTCAGGGCAGGGACATCGAGTCACTGAGTGTTCCCATCTTCCCACTACAGTTAATCATTTACAGCATTTCTTCACTGGTGATTATGGTAAAATAATGTACAGCACAAAAAATAATCTGCCAGAAAGATTAGTTTTCATTGATTCATATGTCAGCAACTAAATTGCTTAGCATTTCGTTATCAAGCACTTGGATTATGGGAAAACACCTTGTCCCAAGAGTGGCTTGATTGTTATGGATTACTCTGATTCTCAAAAGTTTTCTAGGCAAAGTCCACTCTCTAGCATTCAAATATCAGACTCCGAAGAGCCGTGTACCATGCTATCAAGTCATATACTAATCTGATGTAATGTATTGAACAGGTCAAATCATAAATTTTCATTTACTGAAACCGACATACATAGGAGAAAGCGCCTGCTCTCTTACTCCTCATAAGTGTTAATAGGGGCAATTATGAGAAACCTTTGATCTAGACTATACTGTATTCTCTAGAAATCGAAAAGAAAAATCACCACAAGAATCAATTGATCCAGCCCAGGTGTACTAAAGCCCAAATTTCATCCCAATGAAGTTCATAAAACTGCTAAGATTGTTTGTTTTGAGGAATTGTTGTTAAAAGAAAAAACAGAAAAGTCACACTGTTCTCAAATCTTAGGCAGCATCAGAATCAAGGGGTCTCCCAGGAGTGTAGGACTCCTGACATGTGCTCGGGTATTTCCGATACTGGTGATCTTTAAGAACTGCATGTTACAAGGATTTTATGGACCTATCTGGGTACCGGGCAAGTCCCTTCCCTGGTAAGATGCCCATCAGTACTACCCTGGTCTGCCCCATACCTTGGAGCTGGGAGCAGCCAAGCTAAGAGTGCCAGCGCTTGCTCTCTATGCTTCTTTCCAGAGGCCAGAGCTCTGGTGTAAGGACAGAGGCCATTCAACCTTGGGGAAGGTAGTTAATATAGTCATTTAGCAATTCACTGGCAGGAATGAGCAATTCTACACTCATAAATGTGGGCACAATGTAGAGCAGTTTCCCAAGTACCTCTTGGGACCTCTCAGCCCCTTAGCTCTGTGGCCTTCACCGGTCCTCCCTTGTTCCTCACCGGTCCTCCCTTGTTCCTCACCTGTCCTCCCTTGTTCCTCACCTGTCCTCCCTTCTTCCTCACCTGTCCTCCCTTCTTCCTCACCGATCCTCCCTTCTTCCTCACTTACCCTTCCTTGTTCCTCACCTGTCCTTCCTTCTTCCTCACCAATCCTCCCTTCTTCCTTACCTATCCTCCCTTCTTCGTCACCAATCCTCTCTTCTGTGATCCTAGGCCCCAGCTGACTCCTCTTTTCCTTGGTTTTCATCACTGGAGTTAAAGGCAGCTTAAATCAATTGTTGACATTTATTTTTTTAAATCAGGCATGCCCTGGTGGCATAGGGGTTGGGCATCATTCACATACATACATCCCAAGGTCCCAGGTTTGCGTCCCAGGACCAGTGGAAACAGTCAGATGAATAACTAAATAAAATAAATAAACTGCTTCTTCCTCCCTTCTCTTCCTGACTGACTGCCTGTGTTTGCCTTCATTCCTGCCTGAACCTTTCCTTTTTAAAAGAAAATCTAAAAAAAAAAAAGTAGGGACCCTTATTTCTAGTTTCATTATAAAAGCTTATTAAATTTGTGTTTTCTTTTATGTTGTCTTTTTGTTTTTGTTTGTTTGTATGATGGGACTCTTGGGCACTAGATAGTCACTACCCATCTCTTTTGTGATGGGTTTTGAGCTGGGACCTCTAAAAGTGAAATGATTGGATGTGGTTTTCTTGAGCACAGAGATGTATTTCCCTCATGTCTGTGCTGCTTTCCACAGAAGTAGCATGCTCAAAATATAGCAAATGCTCAAACTATAGCTACTGGACAGAAGTTACTCAAGCCTTCAAGGACTTACATTCTGGTTGGGGAAAGTGGATATCAATGCAGGAAAAGGAAATCACAGCACAGACTTTAGGTTGTATCTTCGCCCTCTGTAACATATCACCACAAGCTAGGTGGTTTAAAACAGCACAGACTTCTCCTTTCACAGTTCTGGAAGGCAGAGGACAAAACAGGTCTTTTAGGCCCAAATAAAGGTTTCAACGGGGCTGTGTTCATCCTGGAAACACAAGGGGAGAAGCCATTTCCTTGACTTTTCTAGTTTCTAGTGGTGCCTACATTCCTTTGTTCACGGCCCCTTCCTCCATCTTCGAAGTGTATCTCTCATTCCAGTCTCTGCTTCTGTAGTCACTTCCCCTTTCTCTCTACTCTCCTGCCTCCCTAGCACAGGCCCCGGTGATCACATTAGGTGCACACAGATAGAATCTCCAGAACAGCCCACAATAATCTCCACGGCTCAAATCAGTCATTTCATCACAGCTGCAAAGTTCCCAAAGGCAAATAAGGTGAATATTCATAGGTTTCGGGAATTGGGATGATGACCTGGTATAGGGACATTATTCAGTCTACCTTAGACATCACAGGTCTAGGAAACAGGTGAGACAGAAGGGTGGGGGGCCCTTCAGTGGGAGTGGTAGGGATCGACTTTCTAGAAGAAAGGCTTACTGAACCATGAAGATAGGTCAAGTTGATGAGTAAGAGCATATGTTTTAGAGTCAGTAAACCTGAAGCCTCAGTTTCCTTATAGGTAGATTAAAATAATATCTATTTATAGATTTCTGATGTGGTTGCCATGTGACTAATGTATCAGACATGCAATGACACAGATCTTTGGAAGCCTCAGAGATGGACATGGAACTTAACTGCTCACTGCAGACTATCTCCCTTTAGACTGAAGGGACACAGAAAAAGAGAATTGTTTGTGAAAAATGTATTATCCTAAGAGTGAGCAAGAAAATATCTGAAGGTGCCACTATTTTCCAGAAGTTGGAAGTTCCATGTCCAGTGGTCAAGCTCTCCTGCCAAATTACTTGGCTATTTCTGACCAGAATATAATAAAGTTGCGGATGTGGTCAGGCCAAAGGAAACGTCCTTGGTTCCAATCAGCACTCTGTTTCCATAGCAACCCAGCACCATGGCAGCTGGGCGGAGGCCATCTTGGACTCTCTAAGGTGGAAGCTATTGTCCTCACCCACCACGAAGGAAATGATCCCTTCATGGGTTTCCTCAGATAAAGGTTTATCTGAAAATATTTTATTGTGTTAAGTCTGAAGGGGACTGTTGGTAATGATCACTGTGGTAGATGTAGTAGGTGACTGTCGTGCTGCTTGATGCATGTCCACTACACGTGCAAAGCCGGTGTGTTTGGGGTTTCGTACAAACCCGCAAGAGCAGGGAAAGCTTGGCTACTCCCTCACAACCATGTTCAGGGAAGGAATAAGATCACAGGAACAAGAAAGTCACAAACAGGTCCCAACACCCTCTGCGTGAACTGTGGAGGTGATACCACAACATCAGAGGGAAATTGGAAAGGTGACACCTCACCAAGGGCTGAGAAAGCAGAATGCCTGCGCCTCCTCAAGTCCTTCAGCTGTGTGGCCATCCAGATCTCTAATATTTCAACAGGAGAGGCTCACACTCCAGGCCACCTCCTAGGATGCCAGCAGAGTCCCATGATTTCTCCAACTCAGACTCGACATCACCATGGGCTCCAGCTTCCTGTACCCACTGAGCTGTGGGGCTGGTCTCACCCTGGTCCTACTACCTCATCCTTTTGCTCCTCTCTGCCAAGTATCGACCTAGTATTTTATCAGCAATGTTTGCCCAAGCTTGAGGGCAATGAAGGGAGCTCACTGAAGAGCAAAACTTCAAGTTAAGCATAAAACCTCCCCTCGCTCTTCCCTCCAAGAATTTCCCACTGAACTCCTGACACATCCTATGCCTCTTCCCTCTGTCCTTGGCTTTTCTGGGTATGTTAACCTCTCTCTTGGGGCTGCCCAGGAAAAACCCAAACCCCTTCCATCTTCTTGGATAAAGAAGTTCAGCCCTCTCCCCACTTCTGCCTTTCCCAGGGCAGGAGTTGGGCCTGAGATGGAGTCTTCATCTTTCCAATCCCAAAACCTTCCAAAGTGCCCCCCAACGAAGAGCCGTCAGTTGCAGTGTGGGCTGGCCATTCCCCGGGCAGCAGAGCAGCTGCAGGCAGCTGCAGGTCCACAGCACTGGCCCTCACCCACCAGAGCCATAAAAACCATGCTCGTTCTGAGTCACTGGGTGTCTTCCAAGGCTTGTGTGCAACTGTGAGACAGCATCAAGCCATTCCGCAGAACAAGGCTCCCAGCGGAAGAGGAGTCTGCTTTAGACCTGGAGTCCGAAACCGCCCAGAGTGAGCCCCTGCTCAGACGAGCTAGTTCGGCCTCTGAGGGCCATGTTGCTCATCTGTCATGCGGGGTGGGGGTCGGGGGGGATGAGAACATCCTCACTGCAGTGGGTAACGGCACACTTCCACCTTCAGCCAGCACTAGCCAATCTCGCTATTGCTGCTTCTTAGCCAAAGCACATTCTCTTCAAACCTCTCCTCAGATCCACAAAAAAACACAGAGTTACAGTCAAAAAGTGGAGTTTTAACCAGAACCATGGTGCCCTGCCGACCTGCTTGTTCCTCCTCTTAAAATTGCAAGTCTCCTGACAGTCACCACCCCAGGGGTGGCTCAGGGAGTGGACTTCCTTCTCAGGTAACTGACTTTTCCAGAATTGGGTGTGACTACTGTGAGGCAAGCCACCGTCCAGTGGTTTCCTGCAGTCTCAGGCGGGCCCATTCTCCTGGCTGTGCAAACTGCGAGATCAGTGACGAGCACGGTGTTTCCCCTCTGGGAGTTGAGTTTCATCTCCTGGACCAGATGAAGTGGTGGAAAGGAGTCTCTAACAAAGTCCAGACTGGTCCTCTTAACCAGAAATCTCCTCTCTTGCTTCCCAGTTTCATTGGTCCCAGCTCTGTGCTGCTTTCCAAGGCAGGAGGGGTGACTCAGGGTCAGAACATTACAAAAGCGTTCAGGTTAGTGTTTAGTGTTTTAGAAAGTTATCTGAGGCCACAGGAGTAAAGGTCACAGGATGAGGGGTCACAAGGGATCATGTGTGGTTCTGGAGCAGGTCCGGGGCTTAGTCTGGGCAGTAAAATCGACTTGGCTCTGTGTTACATAAGTCAAGTGCAAGAACCAGAAACTTAACTGAATCTGGCTCACCCTGAAAGGGAGCATCCAAGTGTCTCATTATCCCTAAGGGCCAGGACACAGCAGGCCTCAGAAGGGGATGGGAACTGGGGGCTCACGTCCCCAAGATTTCCTCCTGCCCTCACCTCTACTCCTCAGTCTTCTCACTCCTCTCTCTCCTGATGAGTTTTCTCTGACCCGCAAGCAGCTCTCTAATTAGCATCTGTTCCTTTACACAGACCAGTGACCTTGAGCCTAGAATCTCTTCATTGAAAAGCCAGGGCTTGAACTATTTTTAATGTAATTTATTTGAGAGTCGATGGTCTACATCAAAAAATAAAGGTCCACAGGGCGTGGAGATTAGGGGGCCGGGGAAGGAGGGGTGAGGAAACCAGCTACTTCTCAGAGCTGTCAACACCTGGCTCCCTCCTTGTGCCAGGAGGCAGGGCTACCCACTGGAAATGGCGCCCATTGCTGTTTCCATGTGAATTGACTGGCGGGAAAGCAAGCCTGAGAAAAGTTGTGGACCAGGAAAGGGGGCCTGGCAGAAAACCAAGAGATGCTCATAACAAAGTTGTTTGTACTGAAAGCAAAAAGCACCCCTAGAGGGTCCCTCATCCTCATTCTGGTGTGTGCAGCAGTTCCCAGCATTTTGGAGGAACTCAACCCAAGCAGGCATTTGTCAGCTAAGACTGGGACACATTCAGCAGATGGCCTGCATGGTGAGTGGGTAGAAGAGCACATACAAATAAAGCTACATCTCCCTTTTAAATGGTGGGTGTGTAGCCTAGAGAATGAGAGGCAGTAGTGGAGCACAGCTGCAGCCCTTAAGTGAGGAGGGGCAGGACGGCTTCCGTGTCCCCCGGTGCCCCAAGAGGACCTTGCCAGGACCCCCTGTCTGAGGTGCCTGTGGATGGAGATGTGCATGAGGGGCAGACAGACCACAGAGAAAACTCAAGGAGGAAACTGGGTCCAATGAATCTGAAAATTCCTTCCCATTCAGGGGCTCACAAGCCTCTACTGGGGGGCCAGCTTGAAAGGCTGGTCATTGGGGAAGACTCTGGACTCGGCGTGTCCTGCAGCACGCATCTGCGGGCCGGAAAACCACTCCTCGCACAGGTTTTGAGAAGGTTCTATGGCCAATTACCATGTGCATGCATTCCCATCTGGCCCCTCTGGGTGTGAGAAAGGCGTAACCATTCCCGTTTTACAGACTGAGGCACTGAACCATCATTAGCAAACAGAAAAGTTTGTGATGACATATTGCTATGATTGCCGCTTAGGAATATTAAAATAGAGTGAGATGTCCGTATGTGTGTGGGCATCCATATTTTGTATGTATAACAACAGGAGAGTTCTCCCAAAAAGCTAAGTTAAAAAAAAAAACAAGGTTGTAGAATGATACAGCATTTTATCACACAATCTCATTAAAGAAATTATTAAAGTCATGTAAAATAGCAGATTCACCCATAGATATGATATAAATGTAGGGGAAAAATCGCACACTAACTAATAACAACTGGGGTGAGGAGCAGGAAGATTGGGATTGGGTGAAGGTGGTCAAAGGGAAGTCCAGATATATTTGTAGATTATTTCAGTTGTATTTGTTTAATGAAAGCAAATATAGCAAAGTGAGTGCAATGATTACATTAGGTGGAGGTTGAGTGTTTGCTGTCCTGAGAGAGTCAGGAACAGAGGCCCCCAGAGATGAAATCACTTCCCAGCATCACCCGAGGTGAGACCGACATGTCCTCCTGGCTGGAATCCAGTGTCTGTGGATTCTGAACCAATTCTGCTCAGCTCCTCCTCTGCCTCATGCAGGACTCCCACCAGGCCCTGCACCTATTGTCAGACTTCTGAGTCTCAACCTTTAAGAACAGGGAAGTTCAACAGTCTAGACAAGGTGACCACATGCTCGGTGTGCCTGGACGAGGGTGTGACTCACGTCAGAGCTCCTGGAAGCCTGGGTGAAGGGAGTTCTGGGGCAGGGGCCATGGGAACAGGAAGGCAGAAATGGCTGCGAACCAGGCTCTCGGCCTGATTTTCCACCCCGGAGAAGACTGACATATCACCCTGAGATGGAGACAGAGCTGATCTTCCAGGCGGGGATGCTCAGCTAGTACCTGTTAACAGTAGCGTGTCAGCTTCTGCTCCCGCTGCGTCTGTGGGGTCAGGAATCCATGGTGGAGGGGATCCTCTTGAACCTACATAGTAACTTAATCCCTCTCACAGCCCGATACCCCAGGGAGACTAAGGCTAATCTTCCAAAATGAGAGAGAAGCTCATCAGATAAAGAGAATGAGGACCAGAGAAAAGAAACACAGCAGGGGAGGAAGCCAGTCACCCAAATTAAAGATCAGACAAGTGCTCCCAGTTCTAAGTGGTGCAGCCGGTCTGAAAATTGTCCCAAATTTCAAAGTGCAGGGAGTCAGAGGCAGCCAGTTGCTTCCCAGGCGACAGACCGGACGCCACAAATATCTGCCAGTGCTATACGCTTTCTCTAGCTGCTTGTTTCTCATCCCTTCCTCAGCTGTGCATCCTGCTGCAAGACTCTGCTCAAGGACCCTGCACTCACGGGGCTTATAAATCGGCAATAACAAGCAAACGAGGACGTGAGGTGATTGCACGAGGAGCAGGGAGCTTGTGTGGCCAGAGCACCAGTGGGAAACACAGAGCAGCAGGGCCAGAACCCCCACCTCAGGGCCCACTGCGCCCCACAGTGGCGGGAGGAAGCTCCCACGCCTGTCTGCAGGCTCACAGGGACCCCCTCAATGCTGCCTGCAGGCATTTTACCTTCTCACACCTCCCTGGAGTTTCCCCGAGGTCATCTCACCCCGTAGTGGACACACCTCTGCCATTATCACAGTCACAATATTTACTGGGACCTTTCTGTCTCTCCCAGCCAGTAATAAATCATTCATTCCGGAGCTCAGGCATAATATCCCTGCTTCACCAGTAGGCAGGAGGTGATAAAACAAACCGTGGGAGGAGAGGGCCCCGTGATCAGGGACCTGGTAGCCCAACAGCACTGGGCAGGCTTGGTGAGGGAATTCACATTCACCAAGGAAGAGAGCAGGTATGCTGGTGCACCTGGGCAGGTGGACCATGCAAGGAGCCTAAAGGTCAGCCACCAGCCCAGGAGGGAGGTGACGGGGCTTCATGGAATAGAGGCAGCTCTGGTCGTCTAAGCCTCCATTCTGCTTGGGTTCTGAGTGATTTTGTCAGGAGGGCAGATCACAGCTGGGGTCTGCACACAGGTGGTCCACCTGGGGCGCCTCTCAGGCCCAGGGCACAGCTCCCTCTGGTGGCATTGGTCAGAATGTTGGTCATAGACATCTTCCATCAGAACATGTGTTTCTCTCTGGCAAGGCAGGTCTCCAGACACAAGGCTTGAAACCAGCCACCAGACTCAACAGTGATTGCAACAGGGTTTTTCAGTTTTATTCCAGGTTAACTGCAGGTTTGGACCTGCCGGGAAAGTCCCTTCCTTCGGGAATTCTTCTCCAGAGATCCTCTGCCCGGAACAGCTGTCTTGGATCAGCAGTCTGGGCCAGAGGAGGCAGAACAGGCCGCTGCAGGAGGCCACCCCGTGCATGGAAACTGAAGTCTTTCTGGGTCAGACATTTGCTTCCTGCGGTTTTACTGCGAGCCTCCTACTGCTCATATGTCTGGTTTTACATTTTAATTAAGAGGCTTTATGTTTTAGAGCAGTTTTCGGCTCGCAGCGAAATTAGACATAAAATACAGAGTCCCTGTACACCCTCTGCACCCCCCAGAGATCTCCTCCCCACAAAACCCACATCCCCCACTAGACAGTGCATTTACTGCAACTGATGAGTTTACACTGACATGTCCTTGCCCAGAGCCCACCGTGTACATTAGGGTTCGCTCTTGGTGCCGCTGTACAGTTGTCTATGGGTTTGGACAGCAGCGTACAGAAGTTTCACTGCCACGATTCATTCCCCTCTGCCCCTAAATCCTGGCAGCCACTGATGTTGTTCTGTCTATAGCTCTGCCTGTTCCGCACTGCACTGTAGTTAGAATCCCACTGTATTTGCCTTCACAAATTGGCTTCTTCCAGTTCGCACTTGCATGAGGTTTCCTCCGTGTCTTTGTGTGACTCAGCAGCTCGGTTCTTTTTAGCACTGCGTGGTAGTCCACTGTCTGGGTTATCAGCGTGTTCATCCATTCACCTACTGAAGGCCATCCTGGTTGCTTCCAAGTGTTGACAGCTGCGAAGAAAACTGCTGTGTGCAGGTTTTCATGTGAACTTGCTAAGCTATCTTTCCAGGTGCTTTGAAGTGCAGATTTCCATCGAAGTGAGGATTTTCAGCTTAACACCCTTGAAGTAATTTTTACTGATGAGCAACTTGTGGTTGATGAATTTGTATCCCTTTTCCCAGCCAAACCCAGGAAGGGGACCAGGTGTGGGGCCCCAGATTCCAGTCAGCTGGGGCCAGACTTTGCTGGCCCCTCCGAAGAGGCAGTGTGGTCGGGGGAACCGGCTCGGGGTTCAGAGGCAGCCAGCCTGGTTTCCACCCTCTGGTCTGACTTTTGTCCTCAAGGCGAATCATTGAACAGGAAAGCCACCTCTCTGAGAGTCAGTGTCCCTAAAGAGAGGCAGAAGCCCCTAAACAATTAATAAATAAAGAGGTATCAAGGTTGACTAAGATGCCACCAGAATTCACTGGATGGTGGCTGTAAAACTTGAGCACAGGGACAGGTACAAAACCAGTGCTGCCTGAAAGGACATGGCAGTGGGTGTGGGACCAAGATTAAAAGTGGAAATGAACTTGCCAAGCCCCTGACGCTGTTGCTGCATCTCGAAAGAACTTTCACTTGAAAACGTCATACACTTTGATCCATTTTTGTTCATAAAATGGAGTAACTCAATTCTTTTATATTTCATATCGAATTTTTCCCAATTTCAGCCATCAAATGTCAGTATAATATATTCGTGAGGGAAAGAATAAGGATAATACACTGGAAAAAATGCTCAAAGTTGTGAATTCTTGATTGTCAGGACTTCTGATGAGGGTTGAGTCCTACTGAATGGCTTCCTGACCGTCTTTTGGGGTTTCCAGAATGTGCTCCTGTGCTCGGGATCAGGGCAAGGCCTTCAGAAGCACATGTTCACCCTGGGTGTCATTTCTGACTGTTTCAGATCTAACCAGACTCATCAGAAGAGAGCACAATGGAAAAAGCACCAAGATGAACGACTAGGGGCTCACAGGCTGGCGGCCATCTGAATGAAGAGGAGATAGGCGTCCCCGGGCTCTCTCACTTCCTGCCCAGAGCACCTCTGGCCTTTCAGGAGACAATGCCCATGACATCCGCGTGAACTTCCCAGTGTTACAATGTCATTCTCACAAACCAGCCACCGAAGGGCCAGCTTTCCTTCACTGCTTCAGCAACAGGTCAGTGGAAAATTATACCACGGTAGAAACACGGGTCTTGAGTTACAAATGTCGCTGGGCATCATCTGTCAAAAGAGGGAAAATCTACAGAGGACTCCAGAGCCAGGCTCCTGGGTTCCAATGCATTAGCTCTACTTGCTGCATGACTTTAGGTTGGTTACTTAACTGTTCTGTATCTCAACATCCTCATCTATAAAATGGAGCTGTGAAATTATAGCCACACAGAACCTTCTCTTAGTAGTTGGCAGCGATGACAATGGCTGGGGATGAGGACATGGGAGAAAAGGAAATCAGGTGATGTTTGTACAAAGTTACCTGACCCAGTGAGACACATTTAACAGAAAACTGTTTTCATAGAGTCTGAGTCACTTTTTAAAAAACTAAAAATGTATGTGTTAGTATTTTCTTTCTTTCTTTTTTATTCTTGGCAGACACTACTCTGACTCAATTGCTTTTTCAAGTTCTAAATAAAATGACTGCCTAGTGGCAAGAAGGCCTCCATGCTGTGCGAGCCCCACCCACATTTTGATGGAAGCACCAGAGGAGCGTGGTCTCTGGGTGGGAGCCGGCTGGGACAGCATGAGTCAGGCCACAGACACGGGACACAGACCGGGTGGAGGGCCCAGGTGCCCCCCCTCAGAGCCAGCCCCAGGGTCCTGTAATGGCCAACGCCCTTCTGATGTGTGTCCCTAACACACGGGCACATTGGACTCCAAGAACTGGCCACTTGCCACAGCGGTCAGGTTCCTCCTCTGAGCGCGGTCAAGTGCATCCCAGAGGGAGCTTGGACGCGTAAAGACAACGCGAGTTTTGAAACAGGGAGGGCTCTCCAAGCAAGCATCCTGACAGCTCTTTCAGATCCAGGTGGCGAATGGCCCGGGTTCATGAGCCAAGCTGGCGACAGTTCCTTAGAACCGTGCGGAGATATCCCAGCAGAGCCGGGAGCGGTTGCGGCCGAGGGCAGCCATGGGAGGGGTCCACACACAGCTAGCAGCTAGAGGGGAAGGAGGAGCTGACCCGCAGGTGGGGACAGGCTCCCGGCATCTGCTGGTGTCAAGCGCAGCTTGGGGATGGCAGAGAGCAAGTCCCGGATGTGAGTTCTCTGTCACATGCCTCTGCAGAGTCTCAAAACCTGCCCAGCCCTGGGTCACAGCCAGTCCCGACCAACTGACCAGTGTGGTAGGGCACACGCAGTAGAAATCTGTCGTCATCCTGACACAAAGCCAGTCTGGGGCTGCCATATCCCAAGGTCACTTGTAACCACCTTCATGAGAAGGCAGCTTTCACGGCCCAGACTAGCCCGTGACCCAAAACATGCCCCCTCCACAACCAGATGTCCCCAACTTCAGTGAATTTTGCTGAAATGCCACCTCCCAGGCCTCAGGCTGTCCAAAGTGCTGATCAGGTGGGGACAAGCACCACTCATGTCCTAATAGAAACACACACTTCTCTTCACCACACTCGGCAAACATGAGTATTCTAGATTTTCAGGTGGAAAAATGGACCCCTAAAGGGCAGCGCCCCATGCAGAGCTGCCCATGCGATGCCCACTCAGCTGGCCTGGAAGAGAGCAGCAGAGCCTGGCACACGGCCTCTCCCCGGCCAGTGCATCTGCAGAAGCACTGGGCAAGGTTGGATGGGGACTGGTCAAATGATGCAAATGTACTGGCAAAGTCATTCGTGGGATTGGCGTCACAGCTTCACAGAAGCTGGAAGCAGAGGAGTGAGCAGTGGGAGTGTGATTGAAAGGACACACGGTGAGCAGGAGGGAGCCCCGCAGGAGACAGAGAAGGGAGATGATGAACTGCCAGCTATGAAGAAATCATGGAGAGTCACGGCCTGGTGGTCCACCATCTCTGGCTGAGCACAATCTATTTATATCCCCAGGCCAAGGGGGACCAACCAAGATGTACAACTAAAATGAAAATGCTTCTTCCTCCTCTCCCTTCCTGCCTGCTGCTTACTTAATTCCTATCTGCACCTTTCAAAGAAGAAAAAAGGAGAGAGGGAGGGAGGGAGAAAGAAATCATGGAGGAACCAGAAACCAAGTGGGCTGAGTCCTTAGGCCCCCGTGGCCACTCCATAGATATGTAGAGAGACCCGGGCTGAAGAGAGATGAAGGAACCAGGGATTTGGGTCCTAAGAAGGTAAAGATGGACCAGGCAGCGCTGCAGAGGCCAGGGGCTCACAGCTCCCGTGCTTACCAGACCTGTGACTTGAGCAAGATGCTTTATTTCTGAGCATCTGCTTCTTCACCTGACAAAAGGGGATTAACAGAGCGTCACTTGAGGGCTGATCTGAGGACCGAACAAGCTGATAAATTAATGTCGATATCTAGCTTGGTGTCTGGCACACAACCAGAACCCAACAAATGTTAGCTATTGCTACTGTCATTCCAGAGAGAACAGTGGCAGGCTAGTAACAACGGCAGCTGTGTTCTCCAGTGCCGCGCACCATCATGGCTAATCCTCACAACTACAGACCAGGGGACAGTATTCGCATTTCCCACTTAAATAGAAGTCAAATGAGGCTCAACAACATTAATAACAGATTATTAATTAGTGCCATATACTAATTCATTTAATCCTCACATGCACCGTAGGAAGTAGGTACTCTTATTATCCCTACTTTACACATGAGAAACAGGCAGAGAAGTTCAGGAACTTGCTCAGAAATCACACAGCAGTCAATGCAGCCCAAGGCCGTCTCACTCCTAAAACCATGGTCTTTCAACTTAGCTCAGCCCCCAGGTCTTAAGACTTATTTATGTTGTGAAAAACTCCATCACAGCCCAAAGCAAGAAGAAACGTTTTCCTGGAGCAGTCTTGTGAAAACCAGTAAGAATGGGAGTGAGGTGCTGGGAGGAGCAGCCCCCGGAGACACAGGTCCCCCCAGTCAGTGTACCATGTCACCGAACATAGGGTACCCCAGTGTGTCTCTGCCATTTCTGTGGCCTTGTGTGTGACCACACATGCAGCCAACTCCCACCCCACCCAGCGTCCTGTGGACCTTCAGATGTTTCTGAGTTTGGCGTAGGATTCAGGCCTGACTGAACCTTCCAGTAGAACCATCTGCGATCTCTGGAGCAGATGACAGCAGAAAGATGGATGGGCTCTGGCTGGGGCTGGCTCCGACCTCAACACCAGCCAGAGCAGCCTCTCCACCCACAGCTGCTGCTCAGGCCTGGGGACCACCAGGGCAGCAGGCTCACATGCAAAGCGTCTGAAAGTGAGCCCCGGAAGCCACATCTTCTCTGAGTCATCACCTTAATGGAGAGAAAGGGAATGTAAATGTCACGCCAAGAGAGGATTTACTGGCTCCTTCCTGACTCCATGAGGTTGTCTGAGCAGAGATTTAGCAACTGGTCACTAGCTGCTCAGCGCCCAGTATCACCACTGATACGAGCTTTGCTTAACTGGACAGTTCTCACTTTTAAGGTGGGCCTTTGGTCTTCCACAGACCTCCACTTAGAGATCTGTTGGTTGAGGGAGGATCTAGTGCTCAGTCTGGAGGGTGGAACCTCTGTCTTGCCCAGACAGTCTTTTGACTGCTGATAATCAGAGTGTTTTACTCTGCTTTGACATAAACAGACTCCTCTCTGGTCTACGCTCCCCAGAGGGACTTGGGCCTGTACAAACTTCCAAGCTAACGTTTTACAACAGTGTTCTTGGGCCAAGCTTCCCAAACTCCTAGAAGTTTGCACAGAGATAAGTTTGCACAGCTGCACCTGCTCCAGGACTTACTGAGGGGAGCCCTGCACCAACCACCCCAGGCTGAGGTCGTGCTCATATTTCAGGGTCCAGGGTAATGGAATCAGCTGCATCCTGTGCTTTCTGGGGACGTAGAAAGGGAAACGGGACAGTCCTTGGGGCATGTCATGGTCTACTGACCTGTCTGCCTTTCAGAAAAAGAGTTGATTTCTCAGGGAAGTTCTGGGCAAGAGGTTTGGGGTCCATCCTGCTTGACATTGAGCCCCCTGACATATTAGCAGAAGCGCAGAAAACCTCCACTAAGCGACTGTCTGACATAGGGGTCAGCAGACGCTCCAGCAATTTGAAAAGTTACAGAACAAATGCAACTACCCTCGAAGGCTATTTTACGAAGCCAGCATGCCCAACGCTGTTGTCAATAATGCTGGAAAACCTCGCAGAATGATTTTGAAATAACCGGTAAGAGTGACGCTCAACCCTGCATGGATGGCATGGTTTAATGAGGAGCCGTTACTTTCTATTCATGTCGAAGGGCGAAACCAGCTGTTGGCAGGCAAGGGAAGGAGGCGCACCAGGAAGCAAAGTATGAAGAAGTATTTTAATAGCACAAATTCAAAGTCATTGTGCTCCCAGTTCTGAATAAATTCCCAAAAGAGGCGACTTGGGCCATTTTGGAAGCCAGCAATTACCCACCCGTGGTCTTGGGCAGCATCTGGTTCTGGGTGCTGACCTGGAGGATAACAAAAACATGCCCAGTACCATTCCGGCTCCCACGGGGCCATCTCTCATCTACGCATTATATCAACTGCCTTGGCTGGAATAAGATGATGACTTGTTTAAAGGAGGAGACATGTGACTGTCTAAGCAGAAACAGTCAAGCTGGCAAGAAAAGCACACTGCATACATAGGATACAGAAGGGTAAGCTTCTGCCTAAGGATCTACATTACATTTGTTTTGCCTGTAAACTATCAAGAAGGATTCCGTTGGCCAAAGGGTTTCTGCTGAACAAGCAACATGGCGGTCAAAAGTCTCAAGTGTCCAGTGCCACCAGCCCAGAGTCGTCATGCATTGTCCACTGGAGAGTCTTTGAAGAAAACATGAAGTCCAGCTCATGCCTCTGCCTACTGGTCAATCTCTTCGGGAATCACTGTAATCATAACGTCTTCATTCCCCCTGCGGACAACCATGTTCAAGGTGCTTTCCTTTTTAATGATGTCACTGACGTCGCTGGCAGAGACCACTGACTGTCCATTGATGCTGATTATGACATCGTTTTCCTTGAGTCCTCCACTGCAACACAAAGGGAAATACAATTGCAATGCTTCCATTCCTTGCAGTCTAACTACCACGAAAGGGGCTCAGCTTTACATCCCCAAGGGCACAGTTTGGCACCTAAAAACCCAGAGCAAACAGGGTGGGGTGGTGGTTAATGAATGTGAGAATGGCTTACACCATCAATGGACTACATTTCCTTCTGAGAGTTTTAGGCCAAAGCATCTATGACATCCATTGCAGAAATACCTACCAGCATTTACTTAGATGAACTAACAATAAATTGACCCCAAAGGAAGCAAGGATGCACCATCCACCATGAGCCACGGCCATAACCAACATATTTGTAATGAGTGTCACAGCTCAGAGAGTGTTTCCTATGGGGAAGGGTGGAAAGGTTCTCTTGTGAGACACTCTGTGTTTCTGCTGCTGCAACATTAGTTCTTATGTACGGCGGCATCAAATAAGCTGGTGTGGCCCTTAATGGTCTAGCACAGGAGTCCGCAAACTTTTTCTGTAAAGCACTAGATAGGAAATATTTCAGGCTTTTCAGGTCATATGGTCTTTGTCACAACAACTCAACTCTGCTGTTATAGCCCCAGAGCTGCCAGGAGGTAATGTGTGATCCCCTGGGTGTGGCTATGTGCCAGCAGAACGCCACTGATGAACCCCAAACTTTGAATTTCACATAATGGTCATGTGTCATAAAATACTGCTTGTATTGGAGTTTTATTTTCAACCATTTAAAAATGTAAAATCTGTTCTTAGTTCTGGGTACAAGCAGGTGCCAGGCCGTCTCGGGCCCCCAGGCACTACTTGCGGGCCCGTGGTCCAGCACATCTCTCTGGGCGTTACATCAGTGCAGTTGACCTCCTTCTTTTTGTGTTGCCTTGGATGAGACCTGGGGGGTTTCTAGTGTGGACAGGTCTGGCCCGACAGATACCGACATAACTAGAGAAATCTTTGGGAGGACTATGTCCTGGACACAGATCTCCATGCTAGGACAGAACATGTACCCGAGGACTGGGGGCAAATGTTCCCTAACCTCTGTCCCCAGCCAGGCTTGTCCCAGAGGCTCATAACAAATCCGATGTTGCTCTTTCCATCTGGACAAGCCCTAGTGAATCGAGGATTCTAGAATCAGGAAGACCCTTTGGTTGATGCGTCTTGACTGGCAGGCGTGACCAACAAATCCTGACCATTTTGTCACAGATTGTCACAGTCACTCAGGCTGATGTAAAAAGAACACCCACTGCCCTCACCCTATCCTAGGAACCACAAGGAAATTAGGAAAAGGGAAAAAAGTTCCAACTCACACTTCTGCTGGGGTGTCAGGAATGACTTCGAGGATATAAGCCCCAGAAAGCACATCCGGTAAGTCCCGTTTACTGTCCTTCAGCTCTTTGGCTTTGCTGCTTGGGAGAAAAAGCCTGAGGGTCAAGAAAAGGCCATACTCCGCAGTCTCGCCCTCGCCCTCACCCCCTCCTCCTGTCTCTGAGTAGGACATAAAATTCCTCCAGAAGTTTGATTCTGCTTTACGATGCCTACGTGCCGGGGATTCAGTGGCTAATAGCAAAGGCTGTGCTTCACCTGCATTGCTATTCTCATTATAATATAAGTGGAATAGCTACTGAAGGAGCCCATGCAGTGGAGCGGCTGCCTGGCGTGAGGCCCCACCCTGCCCCTTTCTAGCTGTGTGATCTTAGGGTGCTGTTCAACCTCTCTGTGCCTTAATTTTCAAACCCGCAAAGCAGGGGTAAGAGCAGTGCTCTGTGACATGCGGCTGTGGGGCGGGTGGGGTTGATCACCAAGGGTCAGTGCCTGGTGCGGTGTGAGCACACAATCAACAGTGATTAGAGTCATTGTGGCTACTGATCATTGTCACCACCCATTGACCCAAATCACAAGCACATGACATCACTGTCCTCACCACACACCAAAATGCCTGCATTGTTTTCCTCATCCTGGAGAGGTAGGAACTGAGGCACTCAGAGAGCAGGTCATTCCCAAGGTCACAAATGTAGCAGAGCTGATGAGAACCCAGAAAGCCTGTCCTGCAGCCTGTCTCGCTCCCCACCTCCTGCTCCCGTTATCCAAGGCAGGTCCTGATGCACATTTATTCCTGGCAAAGCAGCACATACTCTGGAGAGCTAAGAAATGCACCACCATTCATTACATGGATCTCAGCTGCAGTGATGTGCTCACAGGTAAGTCGCGGCTAATTACTTACAAGAGTTAATGTATTACTACCCATGTTAAAATGTTCTGCTCTTGCCAACCTCACAACCATTTCAACTATGCTCTTAGTTACCAGGACTCAGAGGCTTAAACACTTTTCATAGACGTTCAAACACCAGTCTGTTATGAGCCTGGACGCCACATGCCATAGCTGCCACCAGCTCAGGAAAACAAGGCCATCTGTCATGCCAGGCCTGGCATTCCGGGACCACAGCCCACATGCAGCGGAGCTCACGAAGGTGGGGTACTCTGGGCTGAGGGAGGCGCAGGCACTTTTGGAATGTGGTTGAAAGGAAGGCCTGAGGGAGAGTGACCAACACCTCCCCCTGCTGTTCAGACCTGCCTTCAAAAAGTAGGGCAGAATCTTCTAGAAGGAAGGACCTGCTGCAAAGTGAAAAACAGCTCAGAACCCAGAACAAAAATGAGAGCTTAAACAAGAGTTCAAGACTAACAGTCCCACGTCTCTCCTGATACTGAATTTCAACCAGAATCTGAGACGTCTTAAGGCAGCCTATGGGTCCTCTCTCAGGGTGGCCAAGGAAAACCTTTGGAAGTGCAGGTTATTTAAATTTAAGACACAGACACAAACGTCCTGCTGACTTACCTGGACGTGAGTGACAGCATACGGATGCCAATGTACTTCTTCTTGGGGATGACTTTGCCTGTGATGACAACAGAAGGACAACAGACAGTCAGCCCAGTTGGTGTGCCAGGGACACTGGACGCCGTGAGGGCCAGTCCCCAGTTTGCAGTGTGAAGTTAGGACCGTGGGGGTGCACTGAGGTCCCAGCCAGTCCTGGTTCAGACCCCTACCTGCCGCGGAACCTTGGGAAAGTCCTGTCATGTCAGTAAAATCCCAAGTGACCCCTGATCCTCTCTGCTCATCCTGACCTCAGAGGAGGTTCCAGGCCTCATAGAAAGGTGGAATTGGACCTCCTCACTGCCCTGCTCTGGATGATGGGAGGCTCCTAACTGGTCTTCCAACTTCCACCCAGAGATGTCTCCTCCGCCATGACAGCGACCTTCCAGAGACATCAGCCAGATCATGACATCACTGCTCTCAATGCACTTGAATGCAACCCAAGCCCCTTGCCCTGGCCCTGCCGTGCCCCTGGGTGATTCCCACATGTCTGTGTGCAGACACATTCACAGCACTCCCGCCCTATGGTGCTCTCCTGGGTCCCAAGCTCATTGGGACATGCCCACAGCAGAGGCCTTGAGTCTGCTGCCATCCCTCCATCTAGAATATTCTCACCCACATCCCTGCTTCTTGGCTCCTTCCCCTTCAAGTCCTAAGAGTTTCTGGACACACCCTAGCCTACTAACCTGCTGCATTTTCTCAAAAGAACTTGTTATCTGAAATTGTGTTTGTTCTTTTAGTATCATCTTGTCCCAATCCCCAATTAGAACATAACCATCATACCCACAGGGGATCCTGATGGGCTCTGGAACCTCCAATCTGACTCCACGTAAATGGTTCAATAAACACTTGTGGAATGAATGCTCTCACCAAATCTCAGTTTTCTCATCCGTGAAATGGGACTAGAACTTCCCACCAACAGGGCCAAGGCATAAATCGCCCAGATGAAGAGCATAGTGAAAGACGCACAACAATCGCCAAGGCTCAGGGTGCAGATTAGACTGAACCGTGTGAGACTCTCAGGATCAGAGGTCAGCAGTGGTCAAACACTGATGACTAATTCCAGCAGCTTCATAGCACACATATTCTTCCCTTCTGAATGTGACCTGCTGGGCTGATCTTACGGTATCCCCAGAGGCAGCTGAGCCTCAGACCTGAATCTCCCCAATGCCAAGGAAGCCTCCTGGGGGTCTTACTTTATACCTTTGGACTGTCGGTCACGGGATTCAGTTAGGAACGTTTTAATCTTATCAGAAGGGATTGCAAAGGAGATGCCAGCTGTCACTTTCAGAGTGTTGATTCCAATCACTTCACCGTCCTGAAAAGCAAGATGGAGACTTACTGAATCGGTAAATGTTTGCCAGGAAGAGAAGGAGAATGTGTCGAAAGAAGATGGTGAGCTACTTCGGAGAATGAGTAGGGTAGGGGTGCTGGAGGGAGGCGGTTCTGGCGCTTCAGGGCCAGAAGCCAAGCTCAGCAATGGAAGGACGGACACACTCAGGCCTCAGCAGTCAACCATCCCGAGGCATGAGCACTGCATCAGACAGCTTCAAAGTGCACTTCTGCCCCTTTCACAGGGAATTCATATCCAAAGCCTCAGAGTCCTGCAGTTGGCTGTCTACATCTTCCTTTTTCTCCCATTTCCAATGATCTTAAGATTCTTTGCTTCTATCAGGGAGAAAGAACCTTAACTTAGGGCTGACATGCCTCATAACAGGAAAATGCAGTCTTAGGGGGCTTGACCCTAACCCTGAAGTGGGCTGGAGGCAGACAGAGGAAGGAGGATCAGGCCCCTGGCCTCTGCTTGTCACAGACGCGCTTTGAAACAGGGAGGAAGCCAGTGTTAGCTACCATTCGAGATCAGTTCAGCTCGGTGAACACCACACAGTAGGCGACTGTGACTGCCAGGCTCTGCTCACACCATTCAACATTATTCCAAAGAATATTGTTAAACTGTTTGTTCAACTCGGACTTGGAAGGGAAAACTGCAGGAGAAGAGAAATCACTCCTCCCACACTTCCCGTGAGCACTGAAATTTCAGGCCCAGACTCCTCAGGGACGCTCCTGGGTCCTTGTTAAAGAGGCCTGATTTCATCACCTGCAAATGAAAGCTGAAGCTGGGAGACCCTGCGCTCGGCTCACTCCGACAGCCTATGATTCTTCCCTTCTCCACAGCCTGTGAGGTTTCTCTCTTTATGTGACATCTTTGCGAACAGGTAACTCCTCATCCAGCCAGATCTTAAGGGAAGACTCCTGGCCCGCTCCTTTACCAGCCCTAAGATTCTCTTGAAGGGGGTATCAGGACTGCTGACACCTTCCCCAAAAGGCTCACTCCTTTAGCTCCTTTTGAACCAGACCTGAAACAGACCTGACATGTCTGAAACTAAAGGACAGGCCTACCCCAAGAGGTTCAGAACAGGCCTTCCTAGGACATGTCACTTCAGCACGTGAATTATTTAAACATGAGCTCAGACACACGAGCAGCTTTACCACACCCTTAACTACCTAGAAGAATGGAAACTGGGCTATTACCCAGAATCATGGTTTTTGCCAGAAATAACCTTTCTGTGAGAAATCTGTCTAGATGGCAGCACAGACATAATCACAGAACATCTGCTCTTTGTCATATGACCAGAGTCACCCTCCATGGAACCCCCATTCCTTAGCTCAGGACACAGAACTCCCAGTTTTCCTCACTGACTTGGAATCCACATCTCTGTAGATTCCCCACATATATGTAGTTAAAGTGGGGGCTTTCTCCTACTCATCTGTCCGATGTTATTTTGATTATGTGACCAGTCAGAGAAGAACCCAGAGGGGCGGGGCAGTGACCCCTCCTGCCCCGCAGTAAGACACAGGCGTGCATAGCAGCGTAGCATCTCCATCCTTCAGTTCCGACATGTCTCACTCTTTCCAGAAAAGATAAGAAGAGCATGTAAGAGCACACACATTCGCTGAGCTCACATAAAAAGAATTAGATAAGGTGCTTTGCCAAATTCATGTCTGAAAAGAAATTTTTAAAAGGGAGGGAAGGGGGCACACATACACACATTTTCAAAGGTCTTACCAGGTTCACCAATGGGCCTCCAGAGTTTCCATACTGAAAATAAGCAAAAGTGAAAAGTGAGTCTATGTCAATACTTGCTCCAATCTACTTCCCTGCCTGGCAAGTTCCCACAGGCTCTTTCTTGAGATTTGTTCCCATCAACCTAATATTTCACTGCAGGGAAAGAAGGACTTTAAAAGTTTCAGAAGTTTCTAGCCGTAAGTGGGAGTTTATTTTTTTGCTCCAAAGTCCAGTGGCCAAGCATGAATTCCCTAAAGCCTGCACGCCACTTCCTTCTCTAGCAGAAGGCTCCAGTAGCCGGGTGTCTCACAGCCGCACAGGCCCATCTGTGTGACCCCCGCCTTGCAGCTGGGGCGGGAGCCACACGGTTTGCTGTTTCCGTTACTCCATGCAGACCGCAGGGGCAGCCAGAGCACAAGTGTGCTGTTCTTCCTTTCACTGGACAGAGGGGGGAAACCTTCTTTTTCCAGAAACGTCAGTCCCACAGGGAAACGGCAAAGGGGGAAATGTGATCTTGGAAGATCCACTTAGCAGGTTGTGTGATGCAAACCCTGGCGTCTGCAGACACTGAGTGGAGACGGCCTCACGCTCAGATCGGCTCCCAAGGCAGAGGAGACACCTCCTGGGCTGGCCCGTCCGTGGCGAGCGTCTGGCCTGTCAGAAGGCTGCAAACGCAGCCCCGCCCCAGGCCGGGCCCTCGGGTGGGTTGGGGAACTCCTTGGCAGGGGTCCCACCTGCTCTGCTTTGGGGGCAGTCACAGGGACCCTGAGAATCCTGGCTCCACCTCTGGTTCCCAAACCCAGCTTTCCAGAAGCTTCCCAGCCAGGTGGGGCAGGGTGAGGCTCACGTTGATGATGGCATCCGTCTGGATATAGTCCATGTCAGAGTTCCGGAGCCCCAGTTCTTTGCCGCCGCGCTGGGTGGTGCTGACGATCCCCGTGGTGACAGTGTTTTGAAGGGAAAACGGGCTTCCGATGGCGACCACGAACTCTCCAGGCCGCAGCTCCGAGGACCGGCCGAGCAGCAGGACAGGCAGCTTACCCTGGAAACACAAGGTTGGCGAAGCTGCATTTGGTTACATGGCAGGATGGAGAAGGGCGCTGATTCCGCGGGCGCCAGCAGTGCCAGGCCACTTGACTGCAGCCTAATGGCCGTCCTGACCCTGGACTCAACACACCCAGAACTGGGGGGGGGACAAGGGAGGTGGCTGGAGGCCATCTGGGGGTCTTACCACATTTGGAAACGATCAGCATAGATTTACTCCCAAACCTTGAGACCAGGAAACAAGTTTAGAACTTGGGGTGATATTCTGGGGTGGTCTTAGGAGGGAAGAATCAGCGAGACTCCTGGACCCACACCCCCAGGGCAGAGGGCAAGAATATACATGCTTCTGCTTATGGGCACATCCTTTCCAGGACCCAGGAGCCCTGTGTGCCGGGAAGCATGCTCAGTTCTCATTTACTTATCTGTGTGAGGTACATGACAATTCTAGTGAGGGACATAGGCATTCAGGACCCCCATGCCAGGACCCAGGAGGCAGGCTCTCTCCTCTCCTGAAAAGGTCCTTCATCAACCAGCTGTGCTCCAGTCCCAGGGTGGGCAGAGGGGAAGGGCTGACTAACTCAACAAGCCTGATCCCAACACCCTACAAAGGTCAGTCAGAATCAGGAGACCCAAACAATCCCTCAAGCCAAAATGGAACAAAATAAAGCCAACTCGGGTCACCATCAGAGGAGGCTCTGGGCCCTCCCCCTGCCCTGCCTCCCTGAGTTCCTTTGGCCTTTGTTCCCCAAGTCCAAAGGAGCAGCTGCCCAGAACAATGTAGACCAGGCCCAGAAAGCAAAGATCCGCCCCTGCCTCATGCTAATTGTAAACCATGAGCTCTCATGTTTGCCAGCCTGAAAAGAGAAAAGATTTGAGGGACTGGGAGGGTGAGTGGGTGGAAGCCACTTTAGCAGCGCCTCTACCAGGGGTGAAGTGGACTCAAGCAGAGTGGGGTGACCATTGGGCCTATTTAATAAATGAAGAAACTGAGGCTTCAAGTGGCTGGAGACTTGAGACAGAGCAGGGACTTAAACCTGGGCCTATGACCTCATATCCAGATTCTCCCATCCACTACTCAGCATCAGACCACCAAGACCCCCTCCAACCCCAAATCAGGATGAGGGTGCTTAGGAAGAGGCTGGGTCAGAAACCCCTTGGAGGAAGGACGGATGTTGAAGAAAGGATCTAAGACCTACAACTTGCATGAGAAGGAGTCCCCTCCACACCATGTCCAGGACCCAGAGTGCACGGTCAAGTGCATGGTCAAGAGCACGGTCAAGAGCACGGACCAGGCCCAGGCTGCCTGAGCTTACAACCACTCCAGTCCTTAGTGGTCCTGTTTGGAAAAATGAGAATAAAGACTATTCCCATTGGTTGGTTGTGAGAACTGCGTGACTTAAAAGATCTGACGGCACCTTTGATTTGCCCCTGGCTCACGTGAGGCATCATCTAATTGTTGCTTACTGTTATTTGTATTGACCAAAGGGGGAAAGAAATCCTATCAACAAAACTCCCGCCAGGCGGTCCTCTCAAACCAGGAGAAGGCTGATGGCACAGGAGCTCTGACAGTGGCCCTTTGCCCCTGGGGTCCCAAGTGCCTGGCGCTGCTCCAGGAGCAGCCAGCAGCCTCCCTGACACGAGCTCACTGGCGTCCAGCCCCACACCAGCAAGCTCAGCACAGCCTGTTTACCCTGGGCCCTGGCCAGCCGGCCCTGCCAGCAATGACCTCATCCCACAGTCACAGCGGGGCGACAGACAGGAGTCAGGGCTGCTGATGTGCACTGAGGCACGCTGGGGAGGCCCACCAGGGACACTAATGTTCCTTCAGGGCCCGGGAAGAGCTGGGCTTGAGGGGCGGGCAAAGGGTCACAGGGGCAAAGGATCCCGGGGCTTCTGCCCAATATAATAGTTGCTTTCACCAACTTCAAGGCAAGCGATGAAGTTCAAAACAGGAAGGTAGGCCCAGCCCACACCGGCTCAGCCACAGACTGGGAACCACATCAGAAGTTACACGGCTGAACTCACTGTGGGGACTGCAATTGCATTTAGCTCAACTGGCATTCCTACCACTCACCCCCAACCCCAGGGAGGAAGCTGGTCTCAGGGGTCAGAGGAAGGGAGACCTAAGGACAGTCCCTGGAGCCCTTCTCTTCCAGCTCTGAGCTCTGCCCAGGGGACCAGAGAAGGAGGCAAAGGTTTTTGGGAGCAGACACTGAGGAGAGAGAGTGACCCATGAGGGGAGAATAAAAAGGATCTCTGTGCTGCCCAGCCAAGCCCCCTGGAGATGCCATCTACTGCCACTAAAGGGGCTCAGAGAAGCCTGCAGACAACAGGCTCCACCTCAGCCAGGGGACCACCAGGACTTGGGTAAGTGAACTCCAATGAGGCAAACCCAGAGTTGCCCCATTAACAATCAGCACCTGAACACAAGAGGAGGAAATTCAGACCATGTGGCCATTGAGCACCCTGCCCCAGTGGGCAGCACTGGTTTAAGTTTTTATTCACTCAAACATTTCATAGATTTTAAAGGACAACTGCAAGACAGAGCTAAGCAAGCGAACACATGTTGGGGTTGGGGGGGGTGTCTTATAACATGAAGCCTGAACTAATAGGAAATGAATGAATCTCTTACCTACCCCACATGACAAAGCAGTTTCATGATCACCTGGGGAATTAGGGCATGTTCCCCCATTTTACAGATGGGGAAACTGAGGTCAGTGATGGAGCTGACTTCTTACAGCAAATGAGCAGCCTGGGTCAATAAGAGAACAGGCTTCCCAGCTCTCGGGTCTACTCTCCCAGCACCTACTGACCTGGAACTCTAATCAGGCAGAAATCTTTGCAAGGGAGTGATTGACATGGGGCAGAGATGTGGGCCGGGCCAGGTTTCCAGCTCTCTATGAGGTCAAGATGCCCATGGGGCCCATCCAGCTGCACGAGCACCAGGCAATCCTATTTGTTCCAGAGCCAAGCGGGGTTCATTCTCAAGCTCGACCTCCGCGCCTGTCTGTTCTGCACAGTCGTGCTGCTGCTGGCCACATTCCTACTCGGCAGTTGAGCATTTTATTTCACAGCTGTCTAGACGCACATTCTGTGGGGGTCTTGGGGAAAACGAAATGCAGATATAGCTGGAAGCGCAAAGCCACAGCTCGGCCTTGACCTGCAGATGGCATGAACTATGGGTCCCCTCATGCCCAGGCTAGGCCCACACTCTGGTTCCCACACCACGCACATCAAAGCCAGCTCAGGCTCCTGGCTGCAGACACACTGTCTGAGTCTCCATGAAGCGGCCCCAGATACGGGCCATCTTGGATGTCAGCTTCTCTCCCAACAGCCCCTTCCTACATCTCAGCATCGCTCTGAAGCCTCGTGCATGACTGTGAAGCAAAGCATACATATCTGTCCTCCTCTTGGACCCTGAGAAGCCCAAGGAGAGGAGGAAGGAAAAGGCTCCTGCTCCCTGGGGCAGACCCTCCAACCACCAGAGGACAAAAATGCAAGTCAGGTGTGCACACACAAGAAGTGAGATGGGACAGTGACAAAAGCAAAGCTCTGAGGCTCTGGATCGGAGCCCAGATGGCGCCCTTGGGTCCTCACAAGAGAGCTCGTGTTTGACCCAAGTCCTTCTAGGACGAGAGGCATTCCTCAGTGAATCCACAGAAATAGTGATCCTCAAGGCCACCCTCATGCTGCTAAGAGAGAGGATCCTATGGACACCCACCCACAGTCTGCAAGTGACACACTAATGTGACACTAAGTGATGTCCTCACCACAGAGCCAGCTGAGGTGACTTAAGAAGACATGATTCTCTGAGCCCCTGGCTAGTCAGCCCACTGCTGCCCAGGTGAGGGTGTCAGAAGTCCTGGGTGTGGACACCAGACAAACCATGTCTAAGTTAAATTCCCAAGTACTAGCCGTAGGCGGGACACTAATTGTGTGGTAGTCGGTGCTAAAACTTGGAAGAGATTGGCCCAAGCATGATCAAAGAGTCTCTTACCATTCATCTAGATGACAGGCAACCAATGATATTGGTTGACATTGCCCCCAAGACACACAGCTGACATGAAAGAGAACTTTCTCAAGGAGCACCCAGTGACTGTCTCCTGCAGCCTGGCACAGCCAACACAGATCAGTGAACTCCATCCCGCCCTCGAGGAGTGTGGTCTGATGGAGGCAGATGCCCACAAGTCAGCTGGGCACACAGTGTGAAGAGTGCAATCCGCACAGCCCGCTCACCCTGGACTCTTCCACAGGGCTAAATGTAGAGGTGCACAAGACAGGATGTGGGTGCATCATTTGGGTGTTTTCAGCAGCGAGTAACAGAAAACCAGGCAGAGGGCAAAATGGAGTACATTCCACTGTCCCAGGGCAGGCGGGTCCAGGACCGCATGCTTCGAAGGACAGCATCAAGAAGAGGTTTCCTCCTTCTTTCTGCCTAATCAGCTTCAGCCTATTCTCACGGCCATGGGGCGGCCACTGCCATTCCCAGCAAGATGTCAAGACGTGAAATGCCCAGCAGAAGGGAAGGGAGCAGCTCTTCTCCTTTCTGTGTCTCTCTAAAGGAGTAAAAACTCGAGAAGGGCCCAGCACATCCCCTTTTGTGGGGTGTCACGACATTGGTCGTGTTACCCGTGGCAAGGGGACCATGGCCCGTGACTGTCTCAGTCCCCTCAGGATTTGCCAGAGTGACAACAGGGTGGTCAGCAGTGACTTAAAGCAAACTCGGCTCTGCCGACAAGAAGGAGGCAGAGAGGTGACACCGCTCAAGTCCCCCCACAGGAGAGTAGGGTCCCTTTTAGAGTGGAGGCCCGAATACCTAACAGTGTCTGGAAAGGACTCTGGAAGTGTAAGCCCCTCAGGCAGAGCTTTTGGGAAGTGGCTGTGGGAACGAAAGAAGTTGGCTTCAAAGGGACGCAAGGATCACCAAATACCTGTGAGGGTCAGTGCAGGAGACAAGCAGTCAGAGCAGAACCTGATGGGTGGACACAACCTAACCCCGCAAGATGCGCACTCCATGCTTAAGTGCTGTGACTCCATCCCTAACAGCCAGAGGCTGCTTGGGGCAGATCTCTCAAGGACCACGCGATTTGGCTCGAGCGGTATTGGCGCTGGTGGGACTAGAATCCGCCTGCCATTCCAGGTGTCCCCGACAGCCCACTCTGCCCACGGCCCAGCATCTCAGGGGGCACGGCTGGCCAGCAAGAAGAGTGCTGTGTAGCAGACTGTTCTGCATGGGCTGTTGATGGAGCAGAGAGGGCACCCAGCAGGGCAAGCGGGTCGGGGGCTGAAGGAAACTTGAGGCTTACAAAGCAGTTTCTAGGTTCTCAGGATGAGGGCAGGCCTCACAGTTTCTCCGATGGCAGGAGCCTGATTTGTCCTCAGAGGAGCCTGCAGCCCATCAGCCTCGCCATCTCTACCTGTGTCCCAGCTGACAGTGAGTCAGGAGTGGATCCCCAGGAAAGAAACCCTGGGGCGTGTGGAGAAATGGCCGGGCTGACGGCGTCTATTCACTCTCCACAGTCAGTCAAGGCTGGTGCCCAAGTGAGGACTTGGACAAAATGCACACCCACTGCCACCTGGGCCGCCCCGTGGGAGCGCACTGTCCCAGGCAGCAGGACATTTGGGCTGGGCAGGGTCCCATGGAGACTCACTCTGTGACTTGGGCCACTTTATCGGCTTCTCTGGGTCACCATTTTCCCACTTCTAAGATGAGTTATTGATGAAGAGTGACCTGCGTAGCTGTAACTTAATGCAGTGTTAAAGCAACATCACCTCTATTTTTTAAAATGTATTTTAAATGAACAAAATAAGGGAGTTGAACTTGGTGATGCCCAAGGTGACCCCAGCTCTGACAGTTAGGAGACCTGGTGGATTTCAAAAAAAAAACCTATTAGCAGACGGTGGTTAAGTTGGTAAGATCAATGGGGGCCCCAGAATCCTTCATAAATCTCTTTCCCTGAAACTCCCCAGCAGGGTCAGAGGGTCCTTGCAAACTCCTACAGCCAAAAGAGGGGATAGCTGGAATTCTCCAGAAGCTGGCTCAGCCAGTCATCATCTAGGAAGACCTCAAAGCAATGACCTGTCCATATTTCACTATTAGCCACAGGGGGTTTTGCGAAAGTCCCTCACGATCATTTCATTGTGACCTCCTTCCCTGAAGTTCGGAGAAAAGAGCAATAAAACGAACTAAAAGAAAAGTTGGCAATTTTTCTTTTTAGCCTAATAAGGCGAGTCTTCCTTGAACACAACCAAAAGTTCCTGTTACCAAAATATTCTTGTTGCTGAATCTGCAGGAATCACTGCCTCTGCCCGCGGCTCAGCACACTGGCTTTCACAGGGCCAGAGCTCCCAGGCCCGTCCTGTGTGGTGGTAGAAGTTTGCTTCAAAGGCTAATGTTGCAGCCACTGGCTGGGCCTCAGCTGAGTGATTCACTGTGCCTTCTGGAAAGAGTTATGCCGACTTTTCATTTTCTTTAAAAAACATATGCAATAGGGAAAAGAGCACGTCCCCCTGACCCAGCAAGAAACAGTGGCAGAGACTTGAATGCCTCTTGAGGAAAAACAAATTCAGTTACAGAGGAGTTTAGGGTGTTAGCATGTAAGACTTTCCTGTAAGACAGTGATCCTGCAGGGGTGGGAGGGGCGGGAGCCCACACAGGGGTGAGGGGTGGTGCAAAGGTGAAGTGCAGTGAACCACAGATTTGCTGGAGTTGAGCGACTAGCGGGCAAGGTTGGCTATATAATTAGTGGGACCCAGGGCAAAATAAAAATGTGGTGCCTTATTCATCAAGTACATCCAAGTGTAATTAATGGTACTCACTACAGAGCATACTGACCAGATGTCCCATTTTAAACAGGACAGTACCGTTTCCTTATTTCCCAATCCTCCATTTTGTCCCCATGTTAATAAACCAGAGCCATCTGTAACACGGGACAAAAGGGGCAGCTGAATTGCCCTGGTTGAGTCTGTCGAAGGGGTCAAAAAGCCCCGTCCCATTTTTGTCTCAAGGAAATATGGTCAGCTTAATAGAGAGCCTTTTCTTTTCTTCCACTTTCTCACTTTCGACCTGTCATGATGTTTTTTTATTTGCTATTTAGTGTCATACTCCCTGGGACATGACAATATTCACAGAGCAAGGGTGGACACCCAGCGGTCTCAGGCCTCTGCTCTGCCCACCCACACTGGACAGACCCAGCACTGTGCGTACCCAGGACCTGCAGGCAGCGGGAGAGGCTTGGTCCTGCTGAGCTGCTGGCCAAATGCCCTGTAGCATAGTCTGCCCAAGACCTGTTGCCACCGTAGGCCCCAAGATGCCACAAGGTGTGTTCACCCTCCTCGTGCCTGGCCCCTGGGGGGAGGTAGGCAGAGTTGCTGCATGGAGACTCAGCAGTGAGGGCACAGGGAGCAGGGAGCCGTGTGTAAGCCAAGGCTCTATGACTCCCACACGCACTCCATCATCTCATCAGACTTCACTTAAAAACACAAATTCAAAGATGAAATTAGACGGGAACCTCAGAGCACAGGGCCAGTGAGAGCTCAGGCCACAGGCCCACAGAGCAGGCCCGGCCTAGGAGGAGGTGATAGGTCTGGTGGGAGACGTGAGAGTCAGACTGGAGAGCGTGGCGGTGGTCAGTGATGACAAGGTCAAGGGTGTGACCAAGGGAGGCTGGCGGCACTAGGCAGGGTCCTCTACATGACATCGCGAGCCCCAGCACCCCCAGGACTGAGAAGAAAGGGCAGCCACGTTGCCACCATCCATTCCCCAGCTGACATATTGCTACTGCTGCACCAGGCTGGAGAAGGGGAGGCGCTGCGAGGGGCTGGGAGAGGCTCAGGTGGGAAAACGAGAGAAGTGGGGAGATGGAGGCAGAGACGGAGGGCCGGAGGAAGCAGCACAAACTCAAAAGGACAGGCAGACACCTTTCTCCTCACTGTTTACCAGCTCCCACACAATACTGAGTCTCCTTTAAGCTGTATCAGAAATGACAGCCTTTCAAACACTGCCTTACCCTTGTGCCCAAACCAGAAAATGTCAACAGCTGCCTCTGGGAGGCCACAGATCAGTGACTATATATTCTAGGGTATCCAGAGGAGGAAAAGCACTGTCTCCACCCATCTAACTCATGTCTTCTCCACATTTCAGCACCTTTGTTCCCTTCGTTTTTATGCATTGACTTCAACGGGGCCCATGCCACTGCAACATTTTACAAACATGCTGCTTGGCCAATATTTATAAAAATCAGTGAATGTGAAAGTGAATAAATGAACGTTGGACACATCCCTCCTAAAAGACCCATCAGGATCCTAAAACTGAGGTTAGTCCAATAACTGGGTGAGCACAGGCTGGCACTTCAGTGTAGTAGCTGCCTCCAGAGGCGGCCTGCTTTCCAGCTGTCTGCGAGGTTGTAGGCTTGGGGCTCAAGAAACGAAGGGAAGAGCTTCTACCCACCAGCACCCCAAAGGGAAGGGCTGTGGTCTCACTCTGTTTGGTAGGCTCAGCGCCCAGCAAACAGCAGTCTCTAGGTGTCTGCTGAAATGATCGGCAGACACATGGGCCCCTCCCGACATGTGGCCACTTAGAGCTCTCTGCCTGCGGCCTCACAGGCAGAAAAATTACCCGGATTATATTAATCCATTCAAATTTATTTATTTTTGAAAAGTATATGGGCTCCTATATATAAAAATCATGAGAGTCAATGGCACATGGTATATGCAGTTAATTACTGGCCACGGTGGGGAAGAGCAAATATTCTAATCACAGAGCCCATGGCTTCAGTGAGCTGCCTGGCATATTAAAGAGGGAAATTCCATGAGTCAGTTGTTCATATTATCAAATGCTGGTTCCCAAAGTGACTTTGTTAATTAACATGTTTACGAGAATAATCAGTCTTCAACTCACCAGAATAACCTATTTTTCCTTTGCCATCGAGAGCAGTCTCGGTAATTTTAGGAAGTTGCATTTCTAATGTCATAAATGATTGCTGACCAGCTCATTAGGTGTCAGGATGCATTTCGGACTTTCAGTCGCTCCGGAGACTGACGCATAAGGCACTGGAGTTCTCCAGAGCATGACCAGGAATCCCAAAGAATCAAGTCAGACCATATGCGGAGGAGTCACTAACCAGAAGTGCTGCCTGTGCTCTGGAGAACTCTGATCAATTCACTGGAAAATGTCTGCACGTGGCGCCCGGCAGTCCCTCTGCAACCCCCACATCTGTCCCATTGGCTGGCTCTATCTGTCCTTCCCATTTCAGCTTGGCTGTCACCTCCTCAAGATAAGCTTCCCTGCCTGTAGTCACCTTCCCTGGCGCTGAGGTGTCCCCAAGCCCCAATGCCCAACACCATCTCCCACCTGTTTGTTCCTTCTTTGTACTTATCACCAAATTTATTGTCACTTACCTGTTTCCCACCTTAGCTCTTAAGGCCCAGGGCTTCTGCCCATTGTTTATACATCCTCAGCACCCAGCACAGTGTGTGGCCAAAACAGATGTTCAATAAATATTTTTAAAATCCATTAAGGAATAAGAGAAATAAACCAAACCTGAAAAGATCATTAGGATATTATAATTGAATGACAATTTGCAGAACATTTCAGAATTCATGTAAACTCTCCCAATATTACAGAGAAATAAGCAAAAATAAGTGGCCTCTCTGCCCAATCTGGCAGGAACAAAACACCATCTTCAACAAAGAAGCACAACTTCCCCTCTTCCTCCACCCACTAGAGAAAGAGCAAAGGAGATCAGCATTTCTGTCCCCACGTGTCACCAGTGTCTCCTTCTGCCAGGGTCATAGGAATGTATTAACTTCCAGACTTTCAACTCCTCTCGGACAGACAAGGTGTTCATCGTGTCACAGTGGGTGGCAAACGTTTTCTGTGCCAAAAAGAAAAGGCGTTGGCTTCACAGACCCCTTTGGATTCCATCCTGACACCTTGACTCTGCTTGAAGGGCAAGGAAGGAGGATGCTGTGTACCAATAAAACTTTATTTAAAAAAAAAGAGCTGGCAGGCTGGATTTGGACCGCAGCCCCAGCTGGCCAAACCTGGACTCTAATACGCGGTTATACACTTGCTAAGCTGTCTGATGGAACTAGTTTATGTCCCTCCCTCCCTTCAGGGAAGGGAACTGGAGACACTCCCATTGGGACACCTACAAATTCAGTCCCAACCACCCCAAAACTATGTTGTTAGAATCTCAACTAAGTGTCTTCATTTAATTCCCTGAAGAGAGAATGCCAACATGAAAAAAGGTATTACCATATTAAGAGAAAAGCACAGTCAAAGAGTTTTCTTAACAATTAACCAAGCTCTTGAAAGGGGGCCAGAGAACACTCATGGCTTGGCTTTGAGAGTTTGGGGAACTGAAACATTCTCACATTCCAGCATGGCCTTTCATTCAGAACAGTAACAAGCCAGGCTCCCCTCGGCCTCTGGATAGAGGCTGGCAGGATGCAGAGTCGGCACATCCACCTCACTGACTGGAGTGACCTCTAATGAAATATTGATCTCCACTCCCTAAAAATGGTAAAAATCGATACGGTGACAGACGCCCCGTCACATCAGCAGGGTCTGTGGCCTCCTCAGCAAACACGATAGCAGCTCTAAGTTCAGGGAGAGAAGAGGAGAGGCAGAGGGAATGGGGGCAGGATCCAGATGGAAAAACACAAACAAACACGTGGTAACTATGGCAGTGCAGCCGCATTCCAACCTCCCAGCGGCTTGACGAGAATGAGTGACAGGCTCCGGAAGACGGGGCGCCGCTCCAGCAGGGCTGCTATCCGATTCCCCCTTGGACAAGCTCAGGCGGCTTAGTCAGCCTTCTGACAGTCAGGTTGCCTGAGGAGACCCATGAGTCACCCTCAGGCTGTGCCAGGCCACTCCCTTGCCATCGTCCCTGGGGGACGCCTGGACCCTCCCCACTCAAATAGCTCAGGACGACTCACCACATGCCCAGCCTGTGTGACCCAGGCCTGCTCAGCCATCCCTGGCCTCAGGTCCCTTGTCCCCCAAATGACCTCAGTTCTCAATGCCTGGAAGATCAGTGGCGTCTGCTCTTTTAGCCCCATCAGCCAGCTCAGCAGTAAAAGGGCTCTCTGAAAACAAAACAGCCCCTAACCCAAGAGTTGCACTCATTAGCCACTTCACACAGGTCTGCAGGTGGCCAGAGACGCATGCAAGTCCGGGGGTGGGGGAGAGGGGAGGAAACCACCCCACAAGCCTCAACAAGGTTTTTGCAAATAGTGCCCCAGTTGTTGGTGTCAGGGAAAAGCAGCCACAGAAACCTCATTGCCTGACAGTGCTTTGAGTCAGCCAAGTCCACAGACGCCCAGAGCGCCGCAGAGCCACATCTCCCCTTGGGATCGGGGAGTCTGAGTGGAGGGGTGGGATCGGCAGGGCAGACCATTTTCTCCTCTGAAAATGCAGGCCGGGGCCTGCCCCCCACCCCGTCCTCACCATCCCACCCCCAAGTCCAAAAACTCGGGGCCTTGCCTCCTTTTAAGCAATGGGCCCTGGAATTTACATTCAGACATTGTCATCCAGCACCTTCTGCACGATAAGTGACAGGTGTGTCCTCACATGCCAGCAGCAGAGATAAGCTTTACTCCACAAATAAATGAGAAGACTGAAGCTTATGATCAAGAGAGGAGGAAGAGGGAAAAATGAAGAGTATGATGTGATTGTCTTGGGTTCTGTGTCCCTAGAGTGACCAGGGCTGGGGGATGGGGACATAGGAGCCACCTGTGTGGTGAGTCCAGGAAAAGCTGTGGAAGATTCAATGGGAGGTGGGAGGTCAGTTATGCCAGAGCTGGAGAGAGACAGGAGACACGGGAGGGGTGGCCAAGCCCCCAGGAGGACAGTCCTGGCTCCCAGAGGTGCTAGAGGACGGCTGGCTAAGCAGGGCAGATGAGGGCTGGAGGGAGGAGAAGGAGCTGGGGAGGGAGAGGGATCCCACCAGGCCCAGCTTTCAAGGCGCTGATAAGGAATCAAGACCTCTTGGTAAGAACAGCAGGAAATGTGCTAAGAGTTTTCTACAGAAGAGGAGACGGGACATGATCTGAAAGTTGCAGTCATAAGGGAGGAATATATTTTTCTCTTGCCTGTTTCCTAATCCACACAGCTGGGAAAACAGCTGGAACGAACCTAACTTCCCCTCTTATCCTTCTCTTCAGTACAACCCGTGTTTCTGCCCTGCACTTGGACCTTAAAAAGCCTTCTAACTCTCTTTGTACATCTCTCTCTCTGTCTCCTCCTCTCAGGAAAAGTCTCCGTGGACAAATGCTGCCTTTGGATGAAAATGTAAAACAATCAACAACACAGCAGTGTCATGTTAGACACATTTGGAAAGAGTTTGTCTCTGAGGTTGAACTAGTTTGTCCTCGAAGCTGCTTTCTATTAAAATGTTTGTGGCGCACGGTCCTCGTGCAGCTGGCACTCCCTCCCGGGCGGATGCTGGCCCTGTCATCATCACCAAGGGAAGAGGGTTGGGAATTCTGAGGACAGACACACAGAAAGGGATGCCCCGCAGCGGTTGGGGTGGGAGGCCTTCAGGGGGACACCCTCCTTCCCTGCCCGCTTGCTGGCGGGGCAACAGACCATGAGAGACAGCTGCTCTGCTGAGGAAACCTTCTTCCAAACTTCTTGTCTCCGGACTCAGCAGGGCAGTGAGTGCACATGTGTCTGCTCCACTGTGAGAAGCAGAACCAGAGTGACTCTGGTCACAAGCCCAGAACCGTGTCCGGCAACTTCAAGCCAAGCGGGGTTGTGCTGGAGATGCAGGGCTGGGTGAGGGGCTCCAAGAATGGGAGGAAAAGTAGGCAGACTGGGCCCAGAAAGGGCAGAAGCGCAGGGCCTGGAGGGCTCAGCGGCAAGGGCTCCCCAGCTAGTCCTTTGTGGGGCCAGCAGCAATGTCATGGGTAGGCCCTGTTTGGTCTAACGGGTCCAGTCCACCCCTGGGCCCTGGGGTGCAGGAGGTGGGAGCATGACTGATAATCCCACCAGGACTGTCCAGCAGGGGAGAAGTAGACTCTAGAGCAAATGCCGACAGCAGGATGACCAATGGTATTTTCCATTCACCAAAAGTGACGAGACTACCAGGCTCAGGAGACACAATCACTTTAGAGGAAGGAGATGGGCAGAAAAGAAGAGAGAAGAGAAAGAAACATTATTTAGTCAGTTGTTCATTTTGGTTGTTTGCTCTGCCGTGGATCATGAACCCCCACCATTGAGCTGTAGGTGGACTGCGCTGGGCTGGAGGCACAGACTTAACCACCAAGCCACCAGGGCTCACCAACTATCACCTTTAAATCACGGAGGAGCTCTCAAGTGAATTTATGGGGCTGGGGAGGATATGGGCCCAGATTATGAGTCAATTTAGCTCACGGGAGGTGGGGACAGGTGTCACACCAGATTATGAGAAAATGACCCTGGGGAGGTTGGTCTCACACAAAAGCACCTTTGAAACTATTTTCTATGCCCCAGTCCAGTTCTTGTGGTGCTGTTCAGCCTCCTCTGAGTCTGCCTACCCTGTCTCTTCTGTTGTTCCTGAGTTGACACACTCTGACAGGCTCACAAACCAGGCCCTGCCTGAGCACTTATTAAATGGCATATGTGCTGGTGTGACTCTATGCTCACTCAGGTGAGAGGCACCCTCCACACTGAGCCTCACCTCAGGGCAGCCTCCGCCCTGCTCCCAAATCACCACCGTCCACCTGCGGGGCAAAGGGAAGACTCTCCCCGCTGCAGTGACTAGCAGCAAAATAAAAAGATCGGCTGAATCAGAGAAAATCAGTCTTGTGTGTCTGCAATTCACTCTCATTTCTGATTCATTCTGAAAAGACCTCAGTTCAACTGTGTGTTTTCAAATACCTCTTTGGGGGCTGGAAGCGTTATCTTCCAGAAGGGACCAGGGGGAGACTCCGGTGCAGGGAGACTGGGTCGGAAACACCCTCCCTGACAGGTGGGTCTGCTGAGATCATGCTCCTCCTGCCTGGACATGCCAGGGATGAGCCAAGGAGACAGGTTCCACCTTGGCTCAAAATCTGAAAAGAATATCCCCAGGCCAGCAGCAGTTGCCTGGAATGTGCCCACACATTCCACACGAAACTGCAACATGGGGGTGGCGCATGCAGAGAGCCCCGTGGCTGGCTGCCTTCCAAGGGCTGGTGGCGCTGAATTGTCCCACATGGGACCACAGGATGTGCTATTCTGGCCCATGTCCTTCCAGTGAGACTACCACATCCTGGACACCTTTCTAGCAAGCTCCTAAATGGGCATGAGCCAGCCTTGTAAAAAGCTATTTAAAGTCAAGCCGTCCCATCACACCAGAGAGTCAGGCTCCACAGCCAGGTCCAACACTGGCCGTGGGTCCCGCTATGGGCTTGGGCACGAGGAGAGCAGCAGCCGGACTTGCTTAGGAGGCTTTAGCTTCACCACTGCCGAGCTGTGTGGTCTCAAGTAGGTTACTCAGAATCTCTGAACCCTGTTGCTTCCTCTATAAATTGGGGATAATTCAGCTGTCTTGCAGATGAGGCTAAAGTTACAAATGAAGACAGGACCTGGCTCAGCATTGGAGCTTATAAAACAGATGTTATTCTGACTATGTTGTGACCAACAAGCACATTTTGAAAGATTAGTCATCACTAGAAACTCCATGGTTCACTGATAGAAATAATATGCAATTATGACCTCACTTACGATCAGTTACCTACACCAGGCACAGAGCCGGGTTCTGCTCCACGGAACAGCAAGCTTCCCAGCCACGTCCAGGAAGTTAGGCAGAGAGCTGGGCAGGAAGGTTCCTTCTGACTCTCAGTCTGAGTTTTTCCTGGGCCAGCAACAAAATGCCAGCCTACCCAGATTCGGCCTTGCAGATGAAGTCTGGGAAATTTCACGGGTGTGAAGAGACCAGAAAAATGCAATCTCGTAGGCCACGCACAGCAAGTCAAAGCTCTGTGATCAACACACTAATGAGGGCCTTTTGATGGTCTAGTCAAAGTGCATTTAATTTCAGGTATAGCTACTTTGCTAAACAAATCAACAGAGCAAAAATAACAGCAACAAGAACATGTAAATAGAAAGCAAGCCATTTCAAATACAGCATTTCCCAAATGAACTCACCATGTCTCAGCTTTGCCAAACAGAAGAAAATAAATTCGCTCTAGACTCAGATCACTATGATTTGGCATAGACACAATTGCATATTAAAAGCTCTGAGGAGCGCTGTGAGGAAGAAATCCATTCGGTTTGTCCTCATCAGAGCTCCCAAAATGTTCCTGACTCTGGAGAATTATTTTAAAACACAACTTGTTGCCCCGCAAAACCTCCAATCCGGGAGACCTCGTTTGCTTCCAAAGCAGTTATACACATGCCGACTCAAAACTCAGTAAATTCTCTATACATAGTGAATGAGTAAATGAACAAAAACATGTACCCATGGCTGCTTCAAAGTCAAGCGTGGAGGAAGACTCCATTTCCAGTGCGAACCTAATTTCTTTACCTTTTTTTTTTTTTAGGTTGTTCACATTGATTGTTCCTCCCAGACCCCAATCCTTGGAATGCACACGTACTGTGCTCCTCCAGAGGCAGCTAACCTAACCCCTACTGCACCAGGATGTTTTCTTTCATAAAAAATTTAAACACTTTTTTAAAACTCTCCCATCTCCAAATCCCATCATTTGAATCAATATGGATGAATCTAGATGGCATTATGCAAAGTGAAAAAAGTCAAAAGAAGAAAGACAGTTACCAGATGAACTTACTCATCGGTGGAATGTGAATAGACAAAACGAAGGAATATATGAAACAAAACCAACCGTTGAATACTTGCAACAGAACTGAGGTCACCAATAGGGAATGGGACATGGTGGGGTGGGGGCAAATGGTGGCGGAGCCCACTGGACAATGGCGAAGAACACTTGGTGATGTGGTGGAGGGCAGGGTGTGTTGGCATATATATGAGGAGTGGGGAACCTATAATTCTGAGTTTATTTTAATGTGTAGAATAAATTACCACAATAAAATAAACGGGAAAAAACTCTCCCATCTCATAGCTTGCTTACTGGAGATGTTTCCATGAGCTGCCTCCAATCCTCGTCCAGGGCCACATTCAGAATCTCGTGGTCCAGATTTGGCTGATTCAGTCCCACTTCCATACTCCCCTGAGAATCCCTGGTGTCCCCTGACCTCCCAGGCTTTGCAAGTTTCAGCCAGGGCTCCCAAGCACTCAGCGATCTAGGTGCAGACACACTTACCTGGTGGTCGATCTTGATGAGCGCAATGTCCGCCTTCTCATCCACGTCCTTGATTTTGGCTTCATAGGTGGCCCCATTCTTCAGCTCGACTTTGACCCGGTGCTTATTGGTCACCACGTGGGCATTTGTCACAATCAGTCCATCTTCGGACACAATAAACCCAGACCCACTGGCCACTGGCACCTCCCTCTTAGAAAAAGGCAGCCTAGAATCCAAAGAAGTGCCCAGTTAGCCTACGCCACCTCAAAACCAACTCTTCACCTGTTCGATTTGTTCTGCAACAGTAACACGCATCTAGCAAATGTAGCTTTGCAGATCAGTTTCAATTAACATTAAAAAATGAAACCGTAGGCTGACTTTTGCATGCATGAAAAAATCCTTCTTAGAAAATGCTCTTAGGGACTCCCTTCAGAGCCAGAGGATCTTAGAACATTTCAAAGAGTCAGGAATGGAGATTTAAATAGTCACACAGAAAAACATCCCAAGGGAAAAATGCTTAGCATCCTGAAGGAATGTACCCAGTGACTCTTTTCAAGTCCCTGAAATGGCTCCAATATTCTCCTAGGGGCAGCATTTATTGGTGGAAACCTCAGAGGTGGTAAAAAGGGAGGTCTGCTTTACTTGCGAAACAATTCGATGTGAACCACGGCAGGAGCGATCTTCTCCACCACATCGGCAATAAAATTGTATTTGTGGCGCAAGCTGTTGGGATCTTCCTGCCCTGAGAACAAAAACGAAGACGAGAAGCTTAGAGAAGAAGGTGGGGGTAGATCGCAGGGAAATGGGGAGCTCTGAATGTCTCCGGAAACCTGCAGGAAAGCGGGGACAAGATCGCCGACCTGGCCTCCCTGCAAAAAGACCCTTCGGACCTTTGAGAAAGATCTACTCAGATAAAACAGGAAAGCCCCTCAAAGACGACCTGTTGGCTCAGCTTCCTTCTCCTCAACAGTTGTACCACGAAACTATCGAGCAGGAGGCACTGGCAAACACCAGGACCTCCGACCAGCATTTCTAAACGTTGGTGGACTCAGGGTCACACTGTGTGGTACAGTGTCCCTTCCCCAACTCCCCAGCATGACAGAGCAGCAGCCCTTCTCAATACCCGCCCCCCATTTTTCCACCAGTGCCCAAGGAGAACTGAGGCCACCCTCTGTCCCCAAGGCAGTTTTCCACACCTTAATCATTCATTCCAAACCTCGGGACATCCCAGGACAAAAGCGCAAGTGGTACCTTAAAACTGCTGGGGGGAAAAAGAGAAATCAAACGAGCCTATGTTTCCCTGTAAGCGCACTATACCTAGTGAGCCCCAGATGGTGGCATTTTTCAAGTGACTTTCAGATACATCCCATATAGGCCTCCCAGCAAGGCAAGGTTGTTTCTGCTCACCAGATGCACACCTCTGGGGGTTGCTTCAGTAATGAGCTCACTGGAGACTCAGGACTCAGGGCACCCGTTTAGCTAGTGGGTCCTGAAAGTGCAACCTGAGCCTGGGATCCTGGCCCCAAATCTGCACCACCTGCTGCTACCCCTCAATAAGCCTCTGTCTGCCAGAATAGGTTAGAGGGGCTCTAGGCTAGTCAGCAGAGCACACACCCCGCCTTTCTGCGTGGCTGTCAGTCTCGGCCAGCGCAGCACAAATCCTGCTCCGGGGACCCCTCGGCCCGCGCGAAGCTTGACCAAAACTTCCAGAAACTTTTGTAACAATTTGATAGAGTGATCTTATGATGATTTCATGTAAACATTTCACATTGGGGCTTATCTTCTGCATTGCCTTTGGGTGGTGACTCACGTTCAGCTCGTTGTAAGAACGGGCTGGAATCCGCCCTCTTTCAGCTGAGCATGATTTTCCAAAGTGCAGACAAAAGATCTGCACGTACCAGAAAAATAAACTAATTCAACAAATTCATGGAGGCATCATCTATGACTTTTGCTTTCATGAAGAAGAAACAGGTTGGCTCCTTTGCCCACGTAGGCGTGAGAAGCGCTGGTCTTATTCGCTCCCCTTTCATTCCCATCACAGCTCACTCAGCAGATTCACAGCACAAGCCCGCAGTTTAAAGAAAACCACTGCGGCACGCCCCAGTCGCTTAGAGAGTAAGTCTGCCAGGGGCAGTCCATGTACATCCCCAGGACCTAGGTTCAAGACCCAGGACAGGGAAACAACCAAGATGAACAGCTAAATAAAATAAAATGCTTCTTCCTTTTTCTTTTCTTGCCTGCCTACTTACCTTCATTCCTGCTTGCACCTTTCTCAAAAAAACAGGAAACCCCTGGCCTGCAGCACCACCTTCATTTACTAAAGGGCCGAAGGGGCTGATTATCCTCCCTGCCCCATCACACACACGCGCACACAGACTCACAAACACAAATACACCCTTAGACTCATGAGCATGCATGCACACACTCACAAACACTCATACACACTCCATGTGCATGCATCTACTCCCATCTACACTCACGCAAGCACGCACGCCTCCCTCCCTGCTGCAGGCATTCCCAAGGCTCTAGGCTGTCAGTGAAAACTGGCACCCTCAAGCCCTCTGGCTCCCCGCTGTGCACCCACAGGCCTCCCCGGTGACCACAGCATCCATACAGATGGTGCACTGTGTGCCTGCCACCACGCGTTCCCACTGGGACCTCAAGGACCCAGTTTGATACACTGGGCACAGAGACATCTCAAGACCAGCATCCTCGCCCAAGTTCTTTCTGAGAAGTGAGGGACCATCAAGAACTAGGGCCCTACTCTGTCCTGGCGACAGAATTCCAGCTGCTTTATTTCAGGGCTGGGATCTGTTCTCTGAGTGCGGATTCGACAATACAACATTCAACAGCAATCTACACAGGTCAGGCAAACAAACTCAACAAATTCACAGTAGCATTGTGCTAATATGTTTGCTTTCAAAACCCTTTCCTGTTATCTAACTTTTACATTCCCACCTTCCCTGTGGAATAGGAAAATCAGATATTGTTCCTGCCTTATATTTAGGGAAACCACGGCACAGACACTAAATGACTTCTCCATAGACACTACGTGTTCTGAATAGAGCATAAATCGAAGAAAAATCTGGGCAAATCCACAGCTTTTCCACTTAGTACAGGCCCCACACAGATCCACTACCTCCGAGGTTCCCAGGTAGCTGTGGTTCACTGGTCTGTCTCCCTGAGAACTCCAATGAGAGACATAAATAACAGGATAGAAACGTTCCTTCCAAAACCAGGACCTGGCAAGCATCCCCCAGAGACAGCTGTAAATAAACACATCTGGGCTCCTCAGATCAGCTTCCCAGGAAACACCAAAAGGAAGTTTAACTCCAACAAGGCCAGCAACTCCCAGGGCAGCGCAGACAATTCTCTCAGTGGTGGACACCTTTACTTAAGAGGGACAATTACATAAGGAAGGACAATCACCTGCGTCCCGTCCTTAAGGATCACTGACCTGCTTCCTTTTTCTGACTTCCCGTATTAGACCTGGAAGTATTTGCCCACTTCAGGGGTGAAAATGAAAATGAGATTCCTCAGCTATAATGAGAACCAGATGCTTTCTCACATACACACTAGAGAAAGTGGCTCTAGGGCCTGTCCAACTTGGGAAAGTCACATGAAAGAGCAGAGGGGACCTTGGCCTGAGCACTTAGAGGCCCAGTTCCCTCCTCAGTCAGCTGCTGGCCTCTGTTTCCCCATCTATCAAGTGGGGCCTTCTGGTCTAGAACAAGCTGTGAAATCTACTCTACCTCCAACCACCTATGATCTAATACTTGTCTCTCCCTCTTCCCCCAACATGCTACAGCAAGATAAAGAGCTTGTGGAATTTGAGATTGGGCACAGGACTCTCCAAATTCTGCAGATGAATAAACAGAAAGGACAGATCATAATGAAAGTCTTATTGAAGAGCCTTCATTGCACGGCCCAGATGATCACCATTACCAACACGTGGTGGACCAGACTCAACAGGAAAATTAAAGAGGGCAGAAGCAACCGGACATAAGGAACATCAATGAATTGTTCAAAGATGGGCAAAGTATCAGACCAGAAGTGTTTGCTTCTCCAAATGCAATTTCAGAATGAAGAGTGTCTCTAAGAGCAGCCTGGCTCAGTGTTGGGAATCCTAATCCATGTAAAAGTCTTGTCCATCTAACCCAAGGAGGCTGAAGCTGGTGGGGCTATTCTGTAGAGACCTGGCCGGCCCACTGCTATGCGTCCTGATTTCAACTGTCCAGCAGCTAACTTCCTCCCAAAGGGGTCAACCCCATGGAGAATCCCCAGAGAGGGACGCAGGCTGGCTCGGACACAACCCAATCTCAGAGTGATGCAGAGAGATGCAGGGCTGGGGTGGCCAGGCTGCTCAGCATGGGGGACACAGCTCTGGTCTCAAATGGACCAGAAGTTCCACTCAGCACAGCACTCAAGTAGCCACGTGACCTCAGGCATCTCACCTAACTCCTCCAAGTCTTAGATGTTTGCTCATAAAATGTGATGATAATAATATCTACTTCAGTGTTTATTTTGTGTATATAAAGTGCTTGGCCAAACCAGGACATAGAGTTTAAAAACAAAAACCAAGAACTGCTAAAGGCGTGGCTCAGTCGGCTGCTCTGGACAGGTGTGAGCACTGCATACCTCCAGGGGGCAGCAGAGAAGGAAAAGGAGAGGTGAGGTGTCCAGAGAACTATCATCCCCCCACGGAAAGTCTGTGTGGGTCCTGAAGGCTTTTCCTAGCAGGGTCATGGTGGCCTCCCCTGCACAGACCATGTTCCAAAGGAAAATGCATGGCAAACTGGCTCTTCTGACTTTGATGTGCACCTGTGTTCTCCGCTTTGACAAGAACACCCCGCAGCCACTGCGCAAAGGAGCTGGGGAGCTGGGTCAGCAGAACGACGCAGCCCAGCTGCACACTCAGACTCCCAGGGAGCCGCCAGCCTTCACCAGAAGAATTCAGCAGTACTCCCACTTGTGCAATTAGGCCACAACTGGTGTGGCAGAAAGTGATGAGAATGGGAGGCCTTGTGCAGATCCAAGGCCTGGCCCAGGTAGCTGCTCCATGATGGGACAGAAAGTTGGGATTGGCTGGCATTCAGGGATGGCCCACCACTTACAGAAAGCTGCTGATTCTGAATTCAGAAAAGAGGAGGTAAGGAATTTTTGATATTCCTGATTGATGAATAAAAAGAGAAAAGATCAAAATGATCAATGATGGGACTCAAGGACACACCATCACTAAAGGTCCCAGAGACATTCAGCATGTAACAAGGGAACATGATGACAAATGTGTGCACATGAGTTCTACAGCTGAGATTAAACAGACAGATTACTTTTAAAGACATCTTTTACCAAAACTCACTCAAGAAGATACAGATAACTTGAGTAATCACCTAGCTACTGTAAAAAATTATATCAGTAATTGAAAACTTCCCACAAAGAAAGTTTTAGGCTCACATGACTTCATTGGTGAATTCTATGAAATATTTAAGAAAGAAATAATAGTAATACCTCCCAAAGTTTTCCCCAAAATAGAAGAGGGGAAAACATTGTCCAACTTACTTTATGAACCCACAATTACCTTAATATAAAAGGTAGACCAAAGTTATTATAAGAAAATTTAGACTGTCTGCCAAATGAACACAAACCTAATGCCCTGAAAATGTTGAGCAAAGAGAATTCAGCAATATAATAAAAAGGATAAAATATCATGACCAGGTGGGGTTGATCCCAGGAAAGGATACATAAGATTGGTTAGACTGTTAAAAAACAATCCATATAATTAACCATATTAACCTACTTAAAAAGGAAAACCAAATGATCATCTCAATAGATGCAAAGTAAGTGTTGACAAGACTGAACACCTATTCATGATTTAAAAAACACTCGGCAAACTAAAAACAGAAGAGAACTTCCTAAACCTGATAAAAAAGGGATCAACGAAAAAACTAAACTAAATCATACTTAATGATGAGAGGTGGAATGCTTTCCCTCTAAAAAATTGGGACAAGCCAAGAACAGTCCTCCTACCATTCTACTCTATTTGACTGGAGTCCTAGCCAGAATAATTAGCTTAGGAAATTAAAGGCATACAGATTAGAAAGGAAAACATAAAACTGTCTTTATTTGAAGATGACATAATGGTACACAAAGAAATTGCATAGGAATCTGTAAGTTTACCACTAGACTAAGTGAGTCTATCAGTGGCACAGGATCACAGATCAATATGCGCAATGAATTTTATTCCTACATATTAAAAATAAACAATTGGAATTCAAAGTTTTAAAAATTCTGATTATAACAGCATCAAATATATTAAATACCAAGGGAAATATTTAACAAAATAAGTGCAAGACCTATATGCTAAAAGCTGAAAATACTGCTAAAATAAAGACCTAAGAAAATTAAGATTCCATATTCATGAGTCAGAAAACTCACTGTATTAAGCTATCAATTCTACCAAAATTGATCAATAGATTCAACCTGCTCCCAAACTTCCAGCAGGTGTTTTTGTAGAAACTTGGTTAAGTTATATCTAAAATGTATGTGGAAAGTAAAAACCTAGTATATCCAAAATAACTCTCAAAAAGAGAACACTGAAAGACTTGCCCTGCATGATTTAATTCAACAGAAAAATTCTGAGTAACTAAGATTAGTAGAATGATGCTGAGTCACAAGATTTTACAGGGACAGACATTTCCAACTCCCTAATAAATATTTATCATTCCTGGTTTTTAACATAACAAATGACCCATTGAGAGTAGCCAACATCTCCTATAATTTCATGAGTTTTAAAACTGCCAGGATTCCATCCGAAGATAATAAGTGATTCATCTTTCCTCTTTTTAAACTAGTCAAGCATGCAACTCCAGAACTGTTGTTACTTGGAAACTCTCACCCCAGGAGTTTTACAGATATTTCCTAATGGTGTTCAGCAACTTCCTTAGAGGAGGAGAGACACAGAGTGTTGATAAGTTTCAATCATTATTATCAAAATAAAACACCAGATATCTCCCTTATTATCTGAAGAGTCAGGCATTAAGTGAAGTACTTGACATACACGCCACATTATAAAGAAAATGTGTTGCAGTGAAAATAAAAATTACTATCAATCAAAGGATAAAGTATCTGTTTCTCTCAAAAGATTTAGCATAACTGGATATGTGATAAATATTCAATATGTACAGCCAATGTAATATGTACAGAAAACTTTGTGTTTTTCATCTTGAAGGCAAAAATGTCAGGTAAAGATTAGATGTGAGCCAGGAAGATTTCTTCCCCAGAAATGCAAAAAGGAAGTCTTCACAGGGCTAATGCCATGGTTCTCAAACCCTGCCCAGTCACCCCGAGAACCAGAGCAAACTCACAGAGAGTTCAAGTTTTCTGAGGAAACAGTGATGTGTGACATGTCGGACACTCTGAGACCCAGCTCCTGGCTGTTCACAGTTTCAAAATCAGACCACATTACATTCCTTTTGATGATTCCCTATCTTTGTCAAGTTGGTTATCTGAACAGTCCTCTGAGTAGCTGATTATCCTCTGGTAATCTGTTGATGAAAAGCCAAGTATCATAAAAAAGTCAGTGTTGAACCAGAAATGGGACTGGCACCGTCCAACCTGATTCCAGGATTTCATAGGCTGTGTCACCCAAAAAGTGCACCCAGCCCACTTGCAATATTGCTTATTGAGTAATGACATGAAAATATGATTTTCCTTTAGTCCATTTTGAATGACAATTATGCTGTAAGTACATAAATATTTACTAAGTTGTTGGGACTTACTGACTTAATAAATGGAACTCTTAGTTATTTTTTTGACCTGGGCAGGTAGACTTTGCCATGAATGCAGGCTGGTGTAGCCACGAAGGAAAACAGTATGGAGATTCCCAAAAAAATTAAAAATAGAATTTCTGTACAACCCAGCAACCCTTCTTCTAGGCACCTATCTGAAAAATACGAAAATATTAACTTAAAATGAAGATTCACCACTGTTTATTGCAGCACTGCTTATAACACTAAGATACAAAATCAACCTAAGTGGCCATCGATGGATGAACCAGCAAGGAAAATCTGGTTTATATATACCCACTGGAATACTATTCAGTCATATAAAAGGTAAAACTTTGTCATTCAAGACAACATGGAGAGAACTCAGAGTATTTTGCTGAATGAAATAAGTCAGAAGAAGAAAGGCAAATATTGGATGATTTCCCCTATCGCTGGAATATGAGAAAACAATGCAAATGGACAGATAAAATTAAATTAAAATAAGCCTTTGGTTATAGGTGGAATGTGAATAGACAAAACAAAGGAACAAATGAAACAAAACCAACTCTGAAACATTTGCAACAGAATCGAGGTGACCAAAAGGGAACGGGGCGGGCAGGGGCACATGGTGGCGGAGCCCAGTGGACAGTGGGGAAGAGCACTTGGCAAAGTGGTGGAGGGCAGGGTGTGCTGAAATAGATCTCAGAAATGGGGAACCTATATATAAGGAATTATTTTAATGTGCAGAATAATTACTACAATAAAAGATAAATTGAAAAACAAACAAAAAATAAAATAAGCCTTTGGATCTTCACAACAAGCTGAGATAGAGCAGAAAGGGGTAGTGAACAGGATCATGTATTAGAGTGGGTTCATTTTATTTTTCCCTTCCTTTCTTGTTTTATTTGTTTTTCAGATTTGTGTCATTGTCTTTTCCTCCCAACAAATCATTTCCCCTTGGAGCACATGTACTTACTGAAGGAGCTCCACAGCTGTCTGCCCCTCTTCTTAGCACTCTCTTCATCACGGAGTCCCCAGGCCTATTTCCCGGGCTCTTCACTGCACTCTCCATAAACATCTCACTAGATCCCCCAAAAAACACTACTTTCCAGCCCACCTCCTTGTATTCAGACCTACGTTTCTTCCTGGAATACTCAATCTCCTCCCCTATAATCAAATTCCACCCAGCATTCCATACTGGTAATAAAAAAGTAACACCAATGAGAATAATTAATAGCACTCATTTATTGAGACTCTGCTCTGTGTCGAACACAATGCCAAGCACACAGGAAACATTATCTCTAATTATTTCTGCAAGCCTTGCAGGGTGGGCCTAATCCCCAGAAAGATGGGAAAGCAGGATCAGAGAAGTCAAGCACATGGCTCAGAAGCCTTAGAGCTGGCAAGCGGCAGAGGCAGGGCTGACCTCATCATCTGGCTGCCAAGCAGTGGCCTTTGCCCTGCATCTGTGCCCTCCCTGCCAGGTCCTGCCGTTTCCCCAGCTTCCAGGTCCTGCCCCCAACCCCCACCCGCAGCTCCCTGGCTGGTGGGAACCTCTTCCCGGCTTCCAAGCCTCAGGACTCAGGGTGAAGTACCCACCTTGCTTCTAGCAGGAACAATGGTGCCTTCTAAATTCTCAACAGAGCTGTTAAATAGAGCTAATTTGGAAAACAGAATGCAGTGTTTTGGAGGGAAAAGAAATGAATCCTCCTTTATTCTCAAGGAACAGCATGTTCCCAAAATTCAAATCAGTTGCAAGAGCCGATTGATCAAATCACTAGCATTTTAATACACTGGTCCTACATTCAGAACCAGCTAGATCATTTGCAGAGCCCAGTGTAAGAGGAAAAGGAGGCGGTCTCTTGTTGCAACATTGCTAAGAATTCCAAGATAGTGACAGCTGAGGATTAAGCCCCGGCAGGGCCCTTCGGAGCCAGGCTCCAGGGAGAGTGTACAGCCTGCAACCATGAAGCCCACCTTCAAATGCCTGCACTTCAGATTCATTTGTGTAAAACCCCAAACGCAGAGGAGTCCTGAGAAGCATCACTCTGGCTCAGTAGCTGACTTCACTGTTTGGTGGAGGCAAGGCAGACAACTCAGCCCCTCCTATGGAAGGTTCCTCCATGTGAAAGTAAGGAGGATCAACAGGACGGCTTCCAAGGTTCCCCAAAGTCTCCAGGAGAAAGAAAGAAATCACTTGTGATTTTCCTCCTAACTTTTTCCATTTAAATGGCAGCAAAAAAAAAAAAAAAAAAGGAAACACTTTCTTGTGGTGGAAGGACAAATAGGTACAACCTCCATGGAAAAGAGTGTAGAGATTGCCCAAAAAGTTGAAGATGGAAATCCCACATGATCCCACCATTCCACTTCTGGTATTTATCCGAAAGAAACAAAAACACGAATTCACAGAGCTTATGCACCCCATGTTTACTGCAGGCTTATTCACAATAGCTAAGAACCAGAAGCTACCTAAGTGCCCAGCATCGGATGAATGGATAAAGAGGATGTGGTACATATACACAATGGAACACTACACAGTCCTTAGAAGAGATGACACCCTGTCATTTCAACCAACATGGGTGGGACTAGAGGGGATTATGCTAAGTGAAACAAGTCAAAAGAAGAAAGCTAGCTACCAAAGGACCTCACTCATAGGTGGAATGTGAACAGACAAAACAAAGGAACAGACAAAACAAAACCAACCCTTGGACACTTGCAACAGAACTGAGGTCACCAATAGGGAATGGGGAGTGGGGACAAGTGGTGGCAGAGCCCACTGGATGGTGGGGAAGAACACTTGGTGATTTGGTGGAGGGCAGGGATGGGGAATGGGGAAACTGCACATATGGGAACCTAAGCATTTGAGTTTATTTTAATTTATAAAACAAAGTTACTGTAATACTAAAAAAAAAAAAAAAAAAAGAAAGAAAGAAGAAAAGAAATTCCCCATACGAGGTACAGTCTTAGGGCCCCAAGCACCAGCAAGCCTGAATGCAGTGGCCAGAACTTACTGCCATGCGGTGTGTGCTGGGCTGTTCTCATCCTCAGGCAGTCTCAGGGGTGCATCTTACTTTGCTGCTCCTAGTATAACAGATTAAAAGTAACTGCAGGCACACTCTGGGGAAGTAGGGGTTGCGTGCAATTCACACACACCCCAAGAACCCAGTTTCATGTCCCCGGGGCCAATGGGAACAACCAGCTGAACGACTAAATAAAATAAATAAAAGTGATGCTTCTTCTTGCTCCTGCCTGCCTGCCTGCCCACCTTCATTCCTGCCTGCACCTTTTCTTTCAAAATAAACAACTATAAATGTTACCAGACCCCAGTCCATTGCCCACTGCCCAGAAGGTCCACACTCAAGGGGACGAAAGCTGTGGAAAGGAAAGTAGGTTTATTGTCAAGAGGTGCCAACTGAGGAAGTGGGAGACCTGCTGTCTGAGATCGCCTGCAACTGAAGCTGGCAGAGGGATACAAAGCACCCGTGGAGGGGCAATGTGGGGAAGGGAGGGAACTTGGGGAACGCTGCAGTGCTGGCGACTGCGCATAGGTGATGCCCACAGAGGTCTGCTAGCTTATCACAAGTCTTCTTGCATCAGTGGTGAGGACCAGCTCAACCCTTTGCTTGTGTCTCCCCCAGTGTAATTTATCTGTAACTAGACTTATATGTTCATTAAAGGCACAGACTCCTCAGTTTTGCTCGAGGGTCAGATTCACTGGGTCCCAATTTACTGCCCAGTTCCATAAGGAGACTACTCGCCAGAGAAATAGGCCCAGGCCCCAACCAGAGGGACTCTCGGGGCACATCATGGGCACCTGCCCAGAGGCAAGGCAAGCTCACACCCTCAGAGCTGAGTCCACAGCTCATCCCTCCAGCACTTTCCTGAGCCCTCAGTCCTCCACACTTACAGGGCAGGGGTGGGGAAGTTGGGTACACGACAGACAAAGCAGCAGAGAGAAAGCTGGGCTACAAGCCACATTCAGCCGATAGAGCCTGCATGGGAAGATCACTGGGACAGAGAGAAGAGGCTGTGGGACACTGAGCTTTACACCGAGCAGTGGGTCCCTGCCACACGGCTTGCCACATCCGGTCGTTTGATGTCAGAAGCAGAATTTGGGCTCCACACTCTGGTGTAGGTGCCTGGAGGCCCGAGTGGAAGGCGGGAGGCTAACAAACCTGACACCATGCAGCTGGGAGAGGTTGGTTCATATTCAGGGAGGACAAGGGGGATGGTTTTTCACTAAGAAAAGCTCTCTTTGTGAGGTTGCACAAGGAATTCGAGAATTAATGGAAGAGGCACGGAGGCCAGGCAGCCTGCAGTTAAAGGAGAAACAGAACACTTCTCCCTTCTCCAGAGAGCTGCGTGACTGCTTTCTCCTGGAAGGTCAGGGGAGAAATCAATTTAAATAGGTTCCTAATGGGTAATGAGGCACAAAGGGCAAAGGGCAGAGCCTCCTGTTTGCAAGAGAAGTTGCCTGGGGGAGAAATAAAAGCATATCCCAGCGAATGCAAGAAAGATACACTTAAGGCTCATTTTCTCCCAGTTTTCAGTGTGAGCGACTGCATAGTGTCATTCTCACGCCATTAAATCCCAAGTAAACTTCTCAGCAAGGGCTCCAGCCCAGAGTCTGGGCCCCGCCAGTCAAGGGCTACAAGCGGCAGAAGTGAGACCTTGCACATTTCAGGAAATCAGACCCCCTTCTCATGAGCACTTCAGGCACAAATTCCAGGGCATGGAGGGGCCCTGCAGTCAGGCTTCTCTGAAGGCTGCAGAGAAAGTGCACAAGCAGGAGAGAGGTACCGCTTGGCTGTGACCAAGGCAGCCACTGCTGTATCATGTCTGCAAATCCGAGAAGAATCAAACAGAAAAGAGGCAGCTTTCAGTGTCAGGTTTCAGGTGGTCAAAGGCCTTCAGACCTAGTCTTGCTAAAATCAATTGAATTCACAAGTAGCACTGTGATTTTTTTTTTTTTTTTTTTTTTTTGAAAGATGGCTACTATCTTTTGCAAAGATATAAAGACAACATTCAGGAGAGGGAATGTGGCCCATTTCTTTTCTCCCAATGAATAAGGAGGAGGAGCAGGCCTGGGCGCCTGGCCTCCTTTCCAGCTCACACTGGCACTTCCAAGTGCTGGCAGCCCCTGCCTTTCCGGCGCCGGCTCCCAGGCGGCGCAGAGTGGGAAAAGCTCTCTGGACGCCAGACCTCAGACTGCAAATCCATCCCGGGTCCATGGGGCCCTGAGAAGAGACAGTGTGCAGGGGCTGGGTCAAGGCTGCCGCAGAAACGCGCCTAGAGGCCCAGGCAGGTGGAGCACAGAGGCACAAAGCCCAATCCCACTACATCTAAGACGGTCTCTCCGGATTAGCCATGAGCTTTCAGAGGGCACCCGGCCAGCTGGCTGCAAACCCCCTAGATGAGCACAGTCCAGTCCTGCAGCTTCAACTTTACTGTTTTTTAAAAACGGTGCCTTTTCCCAAACAGCCTTTTCTCACCTCTTTCTTTCAGCTAGAATTAAAGAAAAAAGTGTCTCACGAATTGCACACGATTTCTTTTCAGAAGCCTCCTGAATGGCCAGCACGATGTGTCTATTATTATCTTCAGGGAAACAGGTGACTGCTCAGTTCACAAAAACACATTAGCTTTCCTCTTGATAAGCAGCTGGCTCCGGTCTTGACCTCCCCAGATTTCTCCACTGGGTTCTCTTCCTGCGCTGACTACTCCTGCTTATTATGTCTGGAGAGGCCAGGAGGTGAGGGTTCAGCTTATTAAGAGTCAGAGACACGCTCCTACAGGTTGGGGAGGACAGACCTGGGGGAAAGGATGGAGGGGACGGGGAGGTATGTGCTGAGCAGGGTCGTTGCAGGGCTAACGCAAAAGCCAGTCGGAATCTTTGGCTCAAGTCGGAAGTGAAAAGGGGGCCCTGAGACCCAAAACAAGTCTCTTCCCCGCTCTGGGCCTGAGTGACCTCATCAGTGAGATGAGGGAGTAGACTAGACCACTTCCGACATCCCTTCCAGCTCCACAAAGTTACCTGATCTATTCAATCTGAAAAGTGCATTTCCTGCGCTTTTCCTCTCGTGCATAATTCCCACTCGCACAGAATATTCCTGAGCGCGGAGCTGCCCTCCCAAGACATGTGCTCCAGTTTCTTCTGCTAGCGACCGTCGGTGCCACCTCAGCAGTTTGGAATTTCAAAGTGACTTTTGGCTGGGATTAGGACTCCCTAACAGGGAGAGAAGAGGAAAGGCTGGTCTTTCTCCACACACACAGCGGGCTATCATCTGGTCATAAAAAGGGATGGCGCACCAACTGGCTACCTTGTGGCCGAACCTCGAACACGTGAGACGGAGTAGAAGAACGACACCGTGCTTAATGCCACACTTGTGACACATCCAAAGAGAAGACTCTTAAGAGACAGAAAGCAAGTTAGCGGCTGCTCGGGGTTGGGCGGTGGGTGTGGGCTGACTGCTTCTGGGTGCTGGTTTCTTTTCAGGGTGTGGGCATGTTCAAGAAGTAGATAGTGAGGACAGATGCACAGCTCTGGGAGCATGTAAATGCTCTCCACTGCACACTCTACTGGGGTGAAGTTTATGGTATGTGAATTCTATTTCAATAAAATTGCAATAAAAAAAGAAAAAAAAGCAACACTGGTTTTCTATTATCATATGACAACTCGAAAATCGGATTTTATGTAAGTGCCTCATATTCAATTTCTGTCCATGCGGACAGAGTATTAGAATAAACATATTATTCACATTTCAGCCTCAAACAGCCCTCCTATAGCCTGAACAGAGCTGGCATCTGGGGGGCTCTGTGACGAGAGCCCCAGCCTGGGTGTCCAGGGACTCTGTCGCATACTGCTTGTGGCCTTGGGTCTTCAGACCCCTGGCTGCCCCAAAACAACAAACAAACCGACAAAAACACAGGGGCGCTGGACCAAATGACCTGACTACCTCACGATCCTTTCCAGATCAGACTCTCTGTGGTGACAACTCCACCCCACCCCCAGGGAAAAACCAAATTTTAAAAGTGCTTATTCTACCCCAAACATGGCTTCTATCCTAAGAGTGGTCGCTCTGAGAACAGAAGTAACTTAAGGACAGAGCAGGTCACTTCCCGACTCAGCAGAACGACAGGTTTGATGCCACCCTGTTCCAGTGATCCTGAAGGATTCCTTCCTGGGGAATTTCTTTTCGGTTGCCCCAGGTTTCAGTGACTAAGATGTTGATAATTCTACCACTAACGGCAATGGGTGTGGGCATAACCCTTCTGGAAAAGAATTTGCCGATGTTCAACCTGGGTCCAAAAAAGCCATATCCTTTCCCTCCAGTCATTGTACTTCTTAGAATCTACCCCCAGAAAAGAAAACACCCCTCAATACAGAAATAACCACGAACAAGTTCCTCTCTGAATCATTTGCAACAGGAACTGGGCCCAGTGGACACAGGAGGGCTGGTTAACTTCACGGTGGCAATGCCTGGGACAGAGAGAAAGCTGCCTGCACAGTGGTGGAATTGTGACTCTTGTCCCTCCTTTTCTTTACGTTTGATGTGACTGAATTATACTTATAATGTAAAATAATGAAAATATTGGAATAAGTCATCAAATATATGAATTCACTTTCCATGATGTCTAAACAACATGGAAAAAAGAAATTAAAAAGAGCCTTTATGAGAAGAGAGGGGAGATGCGGTACATTCATCCCAAAGGAAACTTAACCACAGCTTGGAAGACATTGAAGCATCTCAACCCTGATTTATCTGGCTTGTCCACCAAGATATTTATACTGAATTTTTTTCCCTTTGGCAACAGCACTGTAATTATGGTTCAAGGGCATTAATATGTGCTTGGAACTTTTGAAGGGAGAAGTCAGTCATTAGATGGCTAGCTTTTGGGTCATCCTCCAGCCCCATCTACTTTGGAAAGAAAAGAGTCTTCTTTGGTACTATTTTGTGATGGGAGGTGAAGTACACGCACCCACCGATTCTCTGCTTCATATGCAGGAACGCTGACTCACTAACAACTCCCTGTTCTAGCAAGAAGGGGCGGCCAAGGCGGGGAGGGCTAAGGGCCTTAGGCCTTCAGCCTTAGAACAGAGCCCTCGCTGGCCCCCCACTGATGAACTGGGCAGCAAGTGAGATGGTTGTTTCCTTTGGGTGCCTCTGTTTCCCCTTCTGTAAAACGAAGGGTCGGGCTGGGTGACTAGCAAAGACCTTCCACAGTTGGGTGTCATGCTCTGGGACGTTGTCTGTGGCTTTGACCAGCCACCAGTAGGGAATGAGATGTCCTTGTCCACAAGATCCAAAAAAAACGGGAAGATGGGAGTGAATGTAGTTAGAGGTGGGGTGTGGAAGGGTGTGATGGGGAACAACTGGAGCAAAAGTATCACAGAACCCCACAGTCAGCAAGGTATCCACACACGTTGAACCTGCTCAAGACTGTCTCAAATCCACACCCTTCCTCCTGTGTCTTCTGTGCTGTTAGATGGTATTTGCCTACTGGAGTTTTTCCCATTGAGGACTGACCCATATTGGACTACAATTTTTCAGAACTGAAAATGTCAAACTGCTGGAAAAAATGCCAAGCGGGAATGTAAGGAAACTCAAGGCAGGCCATTTCTTGAGTAGCAAATGTGTGGTAGAAACGCAGCCTGCAAGAACACCAGACTGCAGACCACAAGCTCCAGGAGAAGTGTGTGTTCTCTATGTGGTAGGCAAAAGAGGGGGTTGTGCACCGTGTGTAATTACTGGGGTGCCAGAATGTGGAACCAAAGCTTCCTGCCCTTAGAGATGACCATCATGAACTCTGCCTTTTGGTTTGTCTGAAACAGGCAGTCAGCATCAAGGTCAATCCACCCACCCTGGCCAAGAGCTACATTGTAGCGAGACAAGAGACCACCCCAGGGAAGACTCATGTGTTGACACCAAAGAAGCATGTTACTGTTTCTCTTCTTCCAGCTCCACTGTTTGCTGCCGGTCCTACCAGGAGTCCTAGAAGAGTTTGGAATTGTCAGCCAGAGTTCTAATCCCTTGCAACTGCAATACTCCAGCACTCCAGGTGACAAAGCACCTTCACACCCCTTACTTCCTTTGAGCTTTACAATGTCCCTCTACAGTCTCCTGGTGGCATCACTGTCCCCATGTTGGTAGAGGAGGAAACTGAGGCTGAAAGGAACTAGTGACTCATCCAAAAGGTCCCGGTGGAGAAGGTTTTCTAACACTGGTGGGCCATAAAGGAGACACTTTATTTTAGGCTTCAGAATAGATTTGGGGGACCCCAACACCCCTCTTTCAGGAACTGACAAAGCAAGGCATAAAGTCAGTAAGGAATATAGCTAGCCTGTCAGCACTATTAATCCGCTAGACCTAATTGGCATTTCTAGAACACTCCACACAACAACAACAGAATATTCTGTTGTTCACATGAAACATTCACCAAGAAGCCACATTCTAGACCAGAAATCACATGCTAAAGCCTTGAAGAGAATGGAAATCCTACAAAGTATGATATCAGACCACCATGGAACTGAACTAGAAATCAGTAACAGAAAGATAGCGGGGAGCCCCAGTCACCTGGAAATTCAGCTTCTAAATTACACTTGATCAAAGAAGAATAGCTTGGGAGTGAGACAGACTTGAATTCAAATCCTAGTTGTCTGCTCCTGCCGGGTGGTCAGGGACAATTACAATTAACTATTTGGAGCCTCATCTCTTTCCTCCATTGGGCAATGGGGATCCTGCCCCTGCCTGCCTGGGTGGCAGGTCCCACCATACGCTCAGCACAGTGCCCAGCTCCCAGGAGGGTGCTTGGCGGTAGCACTTTCAGGTCACAGTTCTGTCCGAAGAAAAGCAGATGTGACAGCTGAAGGCGGATCCCTCCCAGCAACCAGCCGGCACCATCATCCCCAGCAACCCCTGCTGACAGAACTCTGTGTCCGTCCACCCCCACAAGCGCGCCTGCCACTGGAATGCTGGCACCAAAGGGAGGGTTCTCCTAGCCACTGGGTGCGAAGTGACTCAACTGCCGTATGATCTAGTAAGATCCGCGCTCGAGGCAATGCGAAAGGGACTTCAACTGCAAATCTCACCAAGCACTGAGAAAAAGGCAGCTCAACAGAGACTGAGATTCGATTACACAACTGATGAAACAGATGTCTCCTGAGGTCTGAAAAGATTGCACAAGACACTGACTCATGAAGACAGGGGTTACTCAAATGTGAAAGCGATCAGAAATTCCAGTCACAACAACATGCTCTCCAAAGCTGCCATGTGCCTGGGAAGGTACCTGGTCTCCTGGTGGCAGACCTGAAGCCATCAGCCATCTGTGGACAGCCGTTAATTAATATGCCTACTCAAAGATCTGCTCTCGGAATCTAAAATAATAGGGTATCTGTGAACTCCAAAGTGTTGCTTCCCCTTAAGAAGTGGCAAATATTTCCTTGTGAAAAATTCCCAACGCACAGAAACGACCACGACTCGGGGGCCCAGGGCTTCTATGAGCTGCTAATTCTGGAGTGTCCCAGCTCGGGAAGATTAACAAGATGGTGACACTTGCACAATCCCAGGCGTTCCAGACACACAGCTCTTCATTCAAGAGAAGTCACACATGTGTCAGATGATACCAGCCATAATTGCGACTTTAATCGGAGGGTGACAGGCAAGACAGTGTCGGAGTCCTTCTGCCCATTTTTTTCCAGGCAAAATCCCAAGTCAGCCTCCAGGACACACATCACTTCCCTTGTCTGCGAAGCCTTCCCTTTTTGTTTTTAAAGGGAAGGTGTAGACAGGAATGAAGGTGAGCCAGCAGGTAGGCAGAGAAAGGAGGAAGAAGCATTTTTATTTTTGTTTAGTTGTTCACACTGGCTGTTCCACCACTACAGGAAGCAAACTGGGGTCCTTGGGATGTATGTGGACTGCATTCAGCTGAAGGCCATGGACCCAAACCACTACTCCGCCAGGGCATACCTGAGGAGCCTTCTCTAACCCACCCACACACCTTATCCCAGGGAAATAGGTCATTCCAGCCGATGAAAACTGTTCTGATTCTAATGTCCACTGGGTTCCAGTGATACACAGGGCACATTCGAAGCACTTTCTATAAATAGGTGCTTCCACCCTCCAGCAACCCTGTGAGGAATGTACGTGTGTACAATTATTTTTGCTATTATTTTACTGATGAAGAAAATGAGACTTCAAGGAACAAGTCAATAAGAGAAGTCGCCTGTGATTGGAGTACAGAAGCCCAGTGTTCTGTGTCCGACACAAACTCCGTGAGAGAGTGGTCTACCGAGCCTTTCTCTCTCTGACTTATAGGAACACTTCTGTGTCCATCAAAGGTGCTCAGCAGATGCTCTGAATGAATTCAGAGACAGGTCTCATGTCACTGATTCCAGAAGCTGAACACTGTGCCCAACCACCAGCGACAGATTTGTCTCTTCATCGCCACTCATTTCTGCCTCACAGCGGGTGGTACCAGCCAGTGTCCATCGGTGGTTCTGGGCACATGTCACCCAGGGCAGCGCTGAATCACACCAACTTCCCTGCCACTTCTGGGAGACTTTAGGAAAAACAATTCAAATGGCTACTCTTCTCGGTTTCTCTGTTGGTATTAGTTTTCTTTCTTTCTTTTTTGTAATGGCAAAGAAGGCAGGGAAGGAAAGAAAGAAGGAAGGCTTTCACGGCAGAGAACCCAGGGGAGCCCAGCCTCGAGGCCCGTGGGAGGGAGCAAGGGAAGCCAGGCTCTCGGCAGTTCATACCACCACGGTGGTCAGTCCGGAACTTTTCTTACAAGAAACACAGACCCTGGCGTGCCCTGCCAATGGCCGAAACACAGCTCACATACATCCCAAGGACCTGGGTTCATATCCCAGGCCAGGGAGAACAACCGAGATGAGCAACAATAAAAACAAATAAAATGCTTCTTCCCTCTCTTCCTGCCTGCTTGCCTATTCGCTTTCATGCCTGCCTGCGCCTTTCCTACAAAAAAAAGCTATCGCAGAGCATTCCAGCTAGAGGAAAGCTCACAGGTATCTAGTCAAATCTCCTCTTGGCTGGGGCTCTGAGAGGTTGGAAGCTGGTCACCTGGTCAGATAACAGCCAGAAGGATCAGAAGCCAGAGGTCAGCCTACCCGCCCCCACGCCCCCACTGGCCTTCCAAGGAATCCTCAGCCCCTGCCCAGTTTGATTTCTTCTTCAACTTTAGCACGGCCAGAGCTGTTTATTCACTTGAAATATAAGCTCAAGGAAAGGCTGATTTCTCAGTCCAAGGCACAAAACTGCGTCCAGGGTCACACAACTCCAAATGGACTCCAAATCCAACCCCATCGGGCATCTGACCACAGTTAGCTCACAGTCCTGGCCCTAACCACTCACTGAATGTGGCTATTTTAAGCTCTAAAGCAACCTACTGACAGCATTCCTGGATAGAATAGAGTTACTTAAACGTTTGGCTTCTAACTTAGTAATTTTGTGAGACATGGATGTTTTAACTCGTTAGCAAAACCAGCAGAGCTGTGAAAAAAACATAATCAATCACTAGCAAAGCCTTCGAAACTGCTCCAAAGCCACCTAAGTGGGGTCCTTCCCTGGGCATGGGTGTCCTCTCTCCTCAAGTCCCCCCCTATAGAGGGCCAGGACAGGATGGGGACGGAGAGATTCTGGAGCTCTCTGCCCGACAGGTGAGGGCAGGTGGGCTCCCCTAGAGTTGGAGCAGGAGGAGACCCAGACTAGGCTTCTCACGTTTGGGAAGACTTTCCCAGTCCTCTTTCTTGGCCTCTTGTCCCTTTTTTTTTTTTTAAGCAGAGATCAGCAGTACTGCACTTATGGGCTGGTCTTTGGAATGTCTGGGAATCCAGAGGGCCCTTCTCCCGCCATGAGCAGTCTGCGGGGCTGGGCTCTGGTTTGGAAACCGTGCGACAGCCCTCGCTTGCTTTCCTTCGGCAAGGGCTGCTCTGGTGGCGCCGGAGACTGCCATGTGCTCTGACTCCTGCACCTGCAGAGCTGGGGTGTGCCCCATTTCATCTCACGGCCAAAGCCATCTCGAGCACCGTCTACGCCAGCGATTAACTGCGGCTTAGCTGGGTTGGCTTCCAATCTCAGTTTCTCTGTCAACAGCACAGCATGGTGATTACCAGTGGGCTCTGGACCAGAGGCAGGGCTGGGCTCACGTCCTGGGCAAGGTAGTGCTCTGTGTCTGTCTCCCAGCTGCACTGGGGGGTGGGGTGGGGGGACGACAGCATCCCCCTGAGGATCTCTAGGAAGGTCCGACAGGCTATATGTGTCGGGCACAGAAGACCCTTTAAATATGTTGGCCCTTACTCAGTACTGTCATTCGTGGCAATTCCTTTCTTTTTGCAACCTCCCGCCCGGCCGTCTTTTTGCTGTAGAGTACCCTGCACTGCCAGCGGTGGACGATGACACACCTGTTTTCTCTTTTATGCATGCGCTCCCATCCAAACCCTGACAGCAGCATGGATTTCTGAAACAGAAGACTTCCTTCGTTTCTAGAACAGTGACTAGAGGTGTTCTATGCGGCCTTTTTCAAACGACTTACAGATAAAGTGCTGTTTTGAACCGTGACAGTCACCATCCAAAGCTCCACCGTGACTCCACTGCGTGGCTCATCTGTGGGAGTTTCCTACTACCCCGGCCCTCAATCTCAGCTCCAGACAAACCCTGCTGACATTGTCAGGAGCCCCCTCCCCACATCCTCTCGGGTCTTTCTCCCACTTCAGGCTCCAGCGCATCAGCACCTCCTCCAAAATGCCACCCACATCCACCCTCGCTAAAACAGCAGTGCTGCCAACCGCAAGAGCCAGAGCAGACTTGAACCACGACACCAGGTGACCTGAGACTGAATGAGGTCTGCTGGCTCCTGTCCTCAGCGACACCCTAAGAAGTCAAGGGCAAAGTGTTAGGTGAGGGGCGAGGGAGCAGCAAACTAACACCTTCCATCAAGGAAAGACAGGATGGCGGAGTCTCCAGCACCTCGTTTCTTCATTCATTTATTCACACACTGGTCTCCCACAGATGTACCCGTTGCTGCCTCTGTGCCAGACAACACACAAACCCCGGACACACTGAAGAGCTCAAAAACTATTTGGAGAAAGAAGGAGGGAAGCTTAAGAACAGCTCTGAGCCCACTCCCTCCTTCAAGGTCACCACACTCACCCTTCCTTGGCTGCCCCTCGCCCCTCTGCTGTGGGTCTGACGACTAGTGGAGGCGGACCTACTGGTCTCCACAGCCCAGTGAGTATTAATGACTCTGCCAACTCCGAGGCTCACTGAGCGACTCCACCTCACTGGCAATAGAGTAGGAGCGCCAGTGGTGCCAGTTCCTCAGGACCCTGTGCAGCGAGACAGTAAACAGTAACAGCTGCCTTGTTCTTGACCAAACTATGCAATACGCTTATTTAAAGCGGTCACCTCACACCCAGACTGTGCAGGAGCCCTTCCTCCCACCCTGCATGTTCTCACTCCACCCCTCACTCAGTCCCACCCCAGGCTCCTTTGCACCACCCCGGGTCCAGAACATCTGAGTACATGGCACAGCCTGTCCTCTTCAGCCCTTGCACTCGTGCCACCAGCCTGGGTCACTGCTGCTGCTCTCCCTTATTCCCCAACACCCAAGCAAGTTTCAGGCTTTGCTCCTGCTGTCCCTGAACCTCCGTCCCCTGCTCCTCCACCTGGGATGCAGTTCCTGGCCCTCTGGAAACTTCCTTTACCCTGTGTGACCTCTTCCCACAGCCTTGGGGTTGAGGCCTGGTGGCTCTGGATAACTCTGGGTTCGAATTCCAGCTGAGCAGACTTAGGCAAGTAATACAAGCTCAGTTCCGGGTCTGTAAAAGGCAAATGACCAAGTTGGTCCCTCCTCCAACAGGATCCCTCCTCGGGAAGCATTTGAGAACCAACTGAGGTCACGTGAGAAGCAGGCCTGGCAAGGGCCCAGGCCACAGAGCAGGCCCTCACTCATGTGCATTTTCATGCCCATTCCTGCATCTCGGCTGCCTCACTCCTCCCAAGGACAGCCTCCACCGTGAGGCTGGGCTCCCCGCTCCTCTGTGGGTGGTATACACATCTGATTCCTCCCTGCCTGCCTCTGGCACCTTCCTCTCTGTGAGAGCCAAATGGTGCCAGATCTAGTGGCTCATGCAGGTCCATATTCCTACTCAGAAAATCTAAAGCACCCTGCTGGGCTCCTCTCTCCCGCTCCACACACTGGCCAAGGACACACACAGTGGGTGAGCGCACACACACCCTGGGCTGATGCAGCTCAGTTCCTTATTGTTTTTCACGTGGTCCTCTGGGCAACCCTCCGTCTGGAAGGTCCGAAAGAGTGAGCCTGTCTCTCCACCCAGTGCCCCATCACCACCACCTCCCCTGGGCATCTACTGGTACAGAAATGTCTACGAGGGAGAAGGAGCACACTTTCTCCTCATCCCAACCCCCGGGAGATTTCAGGGATGCAAAGTCCCATTCCACTTACTTAAAAAGAGCTACTTTCATTTTTGGAGGGTTGGCCCAAAAGACGCCAAGCAGTATCTGGGGCACCAAACCAGTGTCTGCCCTGGAAGACCGCCTGGGGAAACCAGAGGAACCGGAGACACCGTTTCTTTCCAAAAAAAGTAAAGTTTTGAGGACAGGATCTAAGACAGTGAATACGTGGGTGATGTTAAAGGCAGAGAGCAGAGAAGCAGAAGAAAGGGAAAGCAACTTGAAATGAGCCCTGCTGCCACAAAGCCCTTGACTCGCTAGGCACCAAGCACCTTTGCCAGCACCAAACTTTCTCCCTTTGTGCCCACACTCCTCTCTTCTTCCCTCAGTCTCCGGAGCGGTCTGGTTCCCTATGGGTACCCAGGCGGGATGCTCTCTCACCCTGACCCTGGGCTGCGTGTCAGAGTGCACTGGACACACGCCGCGCGGGAAACCAGTCCCACGCAGGGCGCAAGGCTTCGTTCCAAGGAAGCCAGCGGAACGCTGCCAACCCGAGGACTGGCGCCTGTCTCTCCCAGCCAGTCGGGGCCCCAACCACCCCCTGAAACGCTTCGTTGGCCCTCGGTTTGCCCGTCCGTCCCACCGTCCCACCGTCCCACCGGAGCAGGTCAGGGCTGGATGGCGAGATTGGGACGCTCCCCCGAGCGCAGGGAAGCAGGGCTGGGGACGCCGCCCGCAGGTACCTTGGCCGCAGGTGCCGCGCTGCAGGACGATGACCGGCGGCTGGAGCAGCCACTCGGAGCGGCGGCTGACGGCACGCAGCTGGCACAAGTTGGCGTAAGTGTTGGCGTCGCTGCCGCACACCGGCTCGCTGCTGGCGCACAAGCAGACGCCGGCCTGCGCGCGCCGCCGCACGGTGGCCGAGGCGGGCACCCCGAAGGGCACCACGCACTGCAGCCCCTCGCCGCACGGACCCTCCTGCAGGCCACACGCCGCCCCCTCGGGCGCGCCGCACACCTCGCAGCAGCCGCACGCGTCGCGGACGTGGCCGCCCTCGCAGTGCACCGGCGGCGCGGCGCAGCGGGCGAGCTCGCAGGAATCGGGACACCCGGTGGCGGCGGGCGCCAAGCGCCCGGGCCGGGGCGGCTGCGCCGCGACGGCGGCCGCCTGCAGCAGCAGCAGCAGCAGCGAAAGGAGGAAAGCGCGCGGGGGCTGCATGGCGGCTCCGACGACAGTGGCGACCCGCTGGGTGAGAGCCGGAGTGCAGCGCCGCGCCGAGCGCGGGAGGAACTCGGGAGGCGCGGGTGCGAGTGCGCGCGGCCGTGCGGCCCAGCCCATTGGTCTCGCGGCCGTGACGAGCCGCCTTGGGGACGGGCACGGCGCCCGGAGGGGGGCCGGCCGGATGGCGGGCGGGCGGGCGGCTGGACCGGGGACCGCCCGCGGCGGGGGCAGGGCGGGCGCGCCCGGGCACGGCCGGGCTCGCGGGGAGCGGGCGGGGCGGCGGCGGGTCCACCCTCTGGAGGGGCTCAGATTCCTCGTCCACGCGGCCCACTTATCAGCCTGTCGTTGCTTCTCTCACGGCGACTGGCGACCTTCAAATTAACAGGAGGCACTGCAGAAGGGAACCTGCGGCGGCCCGCGCGCGACCCCCCGGGAAAGTTCCAGCAAACTGTCGAGATGGGGACCAGCGGACCCGCCCTGCAGCGGGTCTCCAGCGGCGGTGGCACCCCTGGCCCGGGTCACGCGCTCTGCCCGTGCCCAGCACGCACGGCGGTGCCTGGGACCCTGTGCCGCGGTCCAGAGAAGCCTGCGCCCGCGGGGCTGACGGAAAGTGAAAAGAGCTGCCCTTAGACGCTAATCATTCGCATTTGATTCTTTCTAAAAGTTGTAGATAGGATGCACGCTTGTACCTGCACAGAAGCGCTCTGCAAGCAGACGCGAGAAGCAGGGTATGGGCAGGGAAGTCTTGAGTGGCAGATGGTCCTAGTACTGCTTGTATTTTTCAACACATGCATGATTATCTTGAAACATTGTTACTAAATAGAAAAGTTCACTTTTGAACTCCCACAGGACAGTTTTCTGCACATCCTTTGGGACAGACACAAGTCTGGAGTTGCCAGAAGGGAGAAGGGGGACCCGAGAGGTGTGTCCCCGTGGGTGCCCTGAGCAGATGGCCAGAGCTGCCTGAGGCCCCCGGAGGAGGTGGTCCCTGCACGGCAATCCCGGCAGAAGCGCCCACGCGCGGGTGGGCAGAACTGACATGGGCTGGAGTAGTCACGGAAAAGTCACAGCTGTCATTGATAGTTTATATTATTCTGTACTAGGAGTGGTCCCTTGAGCACCTGATACTTTACCAACTGAAATAGTTTAAAACTAAAATCCGAATATTTATGAGCCCTTTAAAGAACCTCCCAGATGTGAGCCTTGTTAGCTTACTAGGTCTAGAGGGACCCCGGGGACATAGCACATTGGAGTCCCTACTCTAGCATCCCGTGACAATATTTCCTAGAGTCTAGTCCTGCGATTACCCCGCAAGGGGATAGGATGAGGAGTGATAATTTAGCAAAGTCAATCAACAAATACTCTCCCCGCCACTGGACTCCAGTAGGTAGATAAAATAAACAGGGTCTGGTGGCAAATAAATTGATGAAAACTCTTGTTTAATACTCTTATGTTACAGATGAAGAAGCAGAGCCTCAAAGGAAAAGCATCGCACCCAAGTCAATGGTGCTGCATCCAGGACACCTAAGTCTCTGCCTGCCAGCTCCAGCCTGCAGCCAAGTGCCAGTGAAGTAGCTAATCAAAACCAAAATGTGACCACAGTTTTACTCCCTAGTTCTGAATAACTCGTCTTTTCTGGAACATGCCTTCCCATGTTGTTTCCATGCCTTTGCTCACATGCTCCCACCCCTCCAGTGTGCGAGTGACCTAGAAGAGTGAGCGGTGGCCATGTCATCTGATGAGCTCGGGTTCAAATCCCACTTCTGCTCCTTAATTCTGTGACTTTCAGCAAGAATCTTGGGGACCTTCACCAGGACAATAGTGACTATTCATGTCCCTGTCACTCAACGCAGTGGCAGTAGTGAACCCTTGTGATGGGTCACAACTGAAAAGAGGCGTCTGTAGGGTGAGGACCAGAAACTACAAGTCATGAAGGTGGCCTGACTGTTATCAGGAAGGAAGGGGCACCCACCAGTGGAAGCCATGCTGGGGTTTTCACCAGGAGTCCGTGGAGGGAGCAAGGGAAGGCCAAGCAGTATTGGCAAGCAGCTCTGGCAACGCCCAAGGTCTTAGACCATGAACCTCTCCCAGGCGAGCACAGCTCGCCCGCCTGCTCTGATGATAACTGGGTCCCAAAACAGGTGACCCAGTGGAGGGTTCCCGACAAGCTCTCTGACTCCCCTGTGCGCCAGTGGGAGGGCCAGCGGGAGGAATTCAATTCCCCGGGAGGGAGTACGGGAGCCGGAACAGGCCAGGTGGGAAGGTGTGCGCGCGTGCGCATTCTTGCGCGTGCGCACAGAATAAATGGGGGCGAAAGGTGGGTCTGCTGTTCATCTCCCCTTAGCCCCAACGTCTCCAGACCTGGAAGGAATGCTCTTGATCTGAAAGGGCTGCTCTTTGTGTTTTATTTATTCCCCCTCTGATACCGTTTATAAAGACAATTTCTTAAAAGATCCATTTTCTGACATGTCATAAAATCCTCTTTTCCTAGCTCTCTCCTGTGTTTAGGCGGCTAAGGCGCAGTCTCTGAAAGCCATCGACCGTGCTGGAGACCCACAGCCAGGGAGGCAAAACAAACGAAACAACTCATTTCTCAGGGGATTTTTCTCGGGAAAAATAGATTTTTCCAGTTCTAAAGCCACACAGTTGAGTTCCCTGCCATCCTTTCTGTGGCCCAAATTCAAAGCATTTAAGCTTTAATCTTGAACAAAGTCAATTCTGTTCATGAAAAATGAACGATGAGACACCATGGCTGCCAAAGTGCGAACTGGGAACAGGTTTCTGAGCAGAGGAGCCATGTCTGCGCTGCCCAGAGGAGGACGGTCCCCTCTCTTGGGGCCTGTACCCCCACCCCCCAAATGTACAAAGGACCCAGAATGGCGGGACTCATCTTGCCTTTGTTAATCCAAGGGACCTAAAGCCTAAGCAATTGCAGTCACTATCTGGACTTTACTACAGTTCACACACTCCCCTACTTGATGGTTTCCAGGAGCCCTCAATCCCAGGAAAATGAAGTCCAGTTTTTTTTTTGTTTTTTTTTTTTAAAGAAAGGTGCAAGCAGGAAAAAAGCAAGTAAGCTTGCAGGAAGAGGAGAGAGGCAGGAAGAGAGAGGAGGAAGAAACATTTTATTTTATTTTTATTTAATTGTTCACATTGGCTGCTCCCCTGGACCCAGGACACAAATCCATATCCTGAGGATGTATGCGGACTGAGCCCCTTCTGGGATGACTAACTTAACCATTACTCCACCAGGGCGCACCAGTATCCAAATGTCTTAACCTGACACCCAAAATCCTCCCTGCTGCCACCCGAAGTGTCCAGCGAGCCATCCCATCCCCTAGTTCCATGGCAGCAGGCCACTAGCATGCACCCCTACCTTCTCCCAGAGTGACTACCCCAAATGGGGGCACACAGACCAGATCAAAGATGACATCTGGTGTGATTTTGGCTCCCTTCCTGCTAAGAACCAGGCACACTCCCATCATCTCCCGCCACCCCACCTTCCAAAGGTCATCGCCTATTTCACAGCAGACATGCCCTGGTCCTGCTTCTCTGGAGACAGCCCCACGGTGGTTCAGTCTGGTTTCATTCAGGAGAAACTTCTTGAGCATCTGCATGTGCTGGACACTGCTGGACACTGGAGATGCAGCGTTAGCCCTAAGATTTCAAAGTCTAGCACTTTCTGCAGTGGAGAACATGTTTTCTGTGCTGTCCAACACAGTCACCACCTGCCATGTGTGGCTCCTGAGCATCTGACATATGACAAGTGCCTTTGAAGAAGTGAGTTTCTTTTTTTCATTTTAATTCATTGATGTATAATCATGAGTGCACCCCATGAGTGAGCCCCCAGGATCCCTATTAGAGCCTCTCACTGGAGAGAGAGGGACAGGAACCCCCATGCTGGTGATAGGAAGGAAATCCATGAGGGGATATTAGAGGAGATGCTGATCCATCTACCTCTGGAGGGGCTCGAGGGGAGGGGGTCGCCAGGTGGACATGAGGGGAGCCCAAAGTTGGGAGTGAATATGAAGTCCACCTAGGGGAGAAATGTCAAGCTTTCCAGAGTGGCTATGGGCAGGAGAGGGGTTCCTCTGGGCAGTAGAGGCAGCTGGAGTGGAGGATAGGTTGTAAAGATGTCCCGTGTCCTCCAGAGGACTGTCACCGTCGTGCTGATGAGAAGTCCCAGTGGGCTTTTTAGGATGTGTGTTTGGGCAGAATCACATGCTGCAGCATGGATGGTAGATGGGGTGAAAATGGATTCGGCAACATGCTTTTTTGTAAAGGAAAGGTGCAGGTAGGGATGAAGTCAGGCAGGAAGAGGAGGAAGCACTTTATTTTATTTAATTGTATATTTTGGTCATTCTCCCCAGCCCAGGATGTAAACTGGGTCCTTGAGGTGTCTGTGGACTGTACTTTGGCCGAAGGCAGTTGACCAAACCACTGCTCCACTAGGACGTGCCAACATAAGTTTTTAAATATAGGTGCATTGCCAGAGTTTCATCTTCAGAGGCCCTTGAGTGACATTGAAGATGCACTCTATGTAACCTAATAAGATAAGACATGAGTAGATTTCATCTAATTCACTGCAGCAAGACCTCTTTAATACAAGCTCCTCCTTCGAAAATAGTGAAGATAAGGGTGCACCCTGGTGGCCTAGTGGTCTCGCACACCCTGGGCAGTCCCACGTGTATCCCAAGGTCCAGGGTTCAAGGCCCAGGACTGGGTTGTGGAGGGGAATGACCAATGTAAACAACTGAATAAAGTGTTGCTTCCTCTTCCTGCTGCCTGCCTGTTCACCTTCATTCCTGCCTGCACCTTTCCTTCAAAAACAAGGTCCAGATAGCGACGACCTCTAAAATAGTTTGCGAACTTCTGAAATATTTTAGAAACACCAGATTTCTAATGTCAAATCAGAAAATATTTACCTCTGTTAACTAGAGAATTTCCGCTAAAAGCAATGCCACACCTGGCTGCTGCTGTTTCCATTCAGACCTTCAGCCTCAGAGGCCCGAGTGCCACCCCCAGGTTTCTGATCCATGGAACTGAGAACGCACATTTCTAACAAGCTACGGGTGAGACCCACTTGGTTAACAAGGCACAAAATTAAAAAATCGGAGCCCCCACCCCCACCCTTCAGTCCCTGTCTCTCAGTTCATGTGCATGTCTCCCAGTACCTACTCTGCTGGGTGTCTTGGGGGGGAAGCCAGAGAAGAATTCCCCATCCGAGGTTCTTCTCAGGCTGGCTGAGCAAGCAAATTCACATCAGACAACTCAGTAAGAGAAGAGAACAAACTTATTACATATGTGTGGGGCATTTATGTGGCTGAGTCTGGAGTAAGAGAGACAGATGGAGGCTTTTATTCCTGAACTCGTGAATGTGCCAGGACCTGGAGTGCACACAGAGAGCAAGGGTTCTCAAATGACCAGGAGAGGGCAACTCATATGACAAAACGAGATGCTTTGCATGTTTGCCCTCCATGAGATAGGTTTTTTCCGATAAAAAGGTCTGGAGATGGCCCTAAACCTGGGGTGTCTTCATTCTTTAAGGTAATGGTCACAGTTGCTCTTGAAGCCCACAGGTTATCGATTAACTTTAGAGTCACATGCCGAGGTGATAGGTACAGAAAAAGGCCTGCTCTGGGCATCTGGGGGATTTGGGGTTCATTTGGAGGAAAGCAGATAATCAGTCTCAGAGAGGCTTCAATAGAGAGACCCTAGAGTAAAGCTTGAGGGTGAGAGTTGGGGTGCCATGAGCATGAGGTCAGAACAGAGACAGCCACTGCTCCCTTACTGAGTGTGGAGGGACTCGGGCTCCATGTGGCTGCCACCAGGAAGAGGACCTGCTCAGATCTGCACGTGGGGAAGACCACCTGTGGGGGAGGTGGGATCTGAGGGATGAGGACAGGGAAGGAGGGCTGTTACAGCTCCCTCTACCGACAAAGCCAAGCAGGTGCTCTTTTAGAAGTAGTGAAGGCAGCTTTGTTTTGCGCGGGCCCAGACATCAAAATCTGAGAGCTCAGAAGCAATTTTGGTGTACACTTTTATAGGGTGAAGCAAGGCGCTGATGGCTTGGTGGCCTTCACTGCTGGCCCATGGCGGCTAGAAACTGGGGGTGCGGCTTCCTTCCTCCACAGGGTGAGTTTGGAGGCACATTCTAGGAGAGAAGTGACCAAATGATGACCTCAGACAAAAAGCACTCAGTGATTCCATCCACAAAATGAGTGCATTTGGACACAGCAACACAAAGGACAGTTTGGAAAGTGCTGTCTCATGAAGAGACTCGAGGGCACTGCCCTGTGTCCCAAGTCCGGCCTCTCCTGCGCTCCTCTGCAGGGGCTGCTGGTGTGTGTGCCTCCTCCTCCCTCCCAAGACTCATTAGGACCCTTGTAGTTTGCTGATTGTGCTGCCTGGGAATCTCTCCTCGCCTCCTGATGGGCACAGGGTTTCTGTACGTTCACACGTGGTAAATAGGGCTCAGCTCAGAATTTACTGACTGGGCTCATGAAGGACACACAGAATTTGACCCTCTGCCTTGACCCGCTACCTCTCCTCCCCACTCCAAGGTCAAGGCCTGACTCTCCAAGAGCAGGAATGAAGGACACACTAAGCAGACAAAGCCACCATCCCAGGACCTCCGAGCAGAGCCCTCCCTGCTCTTCAGCAAGGTCAGGCCTGGGAGGAGGATGGGTCTGGTGCTGGGGGTGGGGCGCTGTGACAAGGTGCCACCAATTGCCCATCTCAAGTTGGGGTGCCCTGAAAACTCTCCTCTACATTGCTGGTGGCCTCGGAAGAGCATTCTCCTCTCTGGCTTGTAGGCATGAGGAGACCGATTCCTGGCGTCCTTTCGATGCATCGTGGAGTTTTTAAAAACAGATAGCCAAGAATTTGGGCAAAACTTGATTAAATTCAGTGATTATGTGAGTCCGTGTTTATTTTCTGATTTCCATCATTTTACTGTGGTTGCATAAGGAAAGATGATTTTGTTTGAAAGGACACGTGATCTGAAGTATTCAGAGGTTAAAAAAAAGGCCTTTATGTCTGTAACTTACTCATCTATGCTTCAGGGATGGAGAATGATTAAGCAATTGTGATTCACATTTTGAGAGTCTGGGTTAAGGGTAAATTAGACTTTATGCTACTTTTCTTTAAACCTAAATTTTAAAAAAATTTTCATAAGGAAACAAAGTACTCCAGGTCAAGTGAATCCAAAACTCTAGAGGTAGATACAATGTCAAATATTTAAAAATGAAGGTAGCATTGTCAACAGTAGATAATATCAGTAATTTTAAATGTTTTCATCAAATGCATGACCTTAGATAAAAAAGAAATAAAAATAAAAATCTCTAGTCATAGAAAAATGAAAACAAAAACAAAAACTCCAGAGGTGCCAACAAGCACATGAAAAAAATGTTCAACTGTAGTCATCAACAAACCAGCATTTCAAACACAGAAATACCACTTCATGGCCACAGGGTGACTGACTGGTGCCCAAGGTCAGGTGATAACTAGAGTCCGTAAGAGTGAAAATTCCATCTTGGTGTGAAATGCCATTAAGTAAACTTTTAAAACTTTTGAAAATGACTTACTCATTAGCAAGAACTGTCTACAGCTAGGCAAAGTTTTCTCTGAGAACTATACAAAGTTAGTGGGGGTTTTTCCCCTTTTTTTCCTCTCCATAGTAACCAAGGCAGCTAGAGCCAATGAACTCTAAGGAGTATAATCTATAATCAATCCTAGTTCTTGCAGAACAGTTTTTGCAGTGCTAGCCTTCTTCCCCCCTCTTTTGTCCTTTAAAAACCCTTTAAACAAAGACCCCAAGGGGACACAATTTGGGCTATTACCTGAACTTAAGCTCCCCAGTTTGCAAATCTAAGACCCCAATTAAAATGCCTTTATGGTCTTTTAGCTGGTGTTGTTTTTCTTGGTCAGCAGAGCTGGGGAGAAACGGCATTCCTCCTACACTGCTGGTGGGAATGGAAAATGGGGCAGCCTCTTTGAAATGCAGTCCGGCAATTCTTCAAAGGATCAAGGAATTAACATATAACCTGCAATTCTACTAGGTAAATATCCGAGAGAAAGAAAAACATACATCTACAGAAAACTGGTACACGAATATGCAGCATTCATTATCCTTAGTAGCCCAGAAGGCAGTACCTGTACAGGTGGCTCTTCGTCAGTCGTTATAAGAACAAAACACTGACACAGGCCTTGCAAACACACAGTGGATGAAGCCGGGACTAAAGGTCACATGTTTTTCTCCAAAGACTCCAAAACACTAATTTCACAGATATGTACATGTTAGGTTCCCCAGAAGATTTGGGGGATTGGCAGGGTTTGGTTCGGGAGCATGGAAAGCAGTGACCCTCAGAGAAACCCTTCAAATAGCTGAAAGATTTTATTTTGGAACTTCAGAAAAGGGATGGCTCACTGAAGGAGTAAAACCAGCACTGGGGGTAAGGATTCCCAGATATTTTATAAGGGGATGAGGCAGCTGTCTCTTTGAGGTAGGATGGGCTTTCAGATTCAGGGCTTTGAGATTCAGGGCATTGTACTGCTGCAAATCACTCAAAAGTTCAGAGAAGTTGCCTGTGACAGTTGGGACAAAGAGTCTGTTAACAAGTCCATTAAAAGGTTAATACAAGACATTAACCAAAACAATGAGGATCGTTATCAGAGGAGACTGAGGAAAGTGCCTAGGACCTGCCTCCCGCAGCTACTAGGAAACACTGAGACAAAGGCCAATGGAGATTCCTGCTGAAATGCCACACACACAGAGCTCCTAGCACAAAATGGCGTCACCCAGGCCTTTTCAGAGGACCTTGCTCTATCAATATGTACCTCATGTTTACTGCAGTCCTATTTATAGTCCATGTATGAGTGAGCTACCAAAGAGATTCCATGGCCTTTTGTTGTTCCATCCAGTTGGCTCTCCATCCTTTCTGGTCCATGTTAATTTTGGAAGTTTGCAGAAATGCTGAGATTATAGATATGTGGCATCCCATCCTAATTTTCTCCCAACAGGAGGTTGGGTAAGTAAGGAAAGTAAGCAAGGACTAGATCACATAGAAACTTCACTACCTAAGTGCCCATCCTCAGATGAATGGATAAAGATTGGTATATACACACAGTGGAATACTACACAGTCCTCAGAAAAGATGAAATCCTGTCACTTGGGACAACTAGAGGGGATTACGGTAAGTGAAATAAGTCAGAAAGAGAAAGACAAATACTGGATGATCTCACTCATAGATGGAATACAAAGAAACAAAGCAAAGGAACAGACTAAACAAAAACCAAGCCTTGGACACAGACAATAGACCTGAGGTCACCAATGGAGGAGGACTTGTGGTCATTTGGTGGTGGGCAGGGTGTGTTGTCATGTATCTGAGGAATGGCGAATGTGCACATATGGGTTTATACTATTTTGAAAATCAGTTACCTCAATAAATATTAAATGATTTTTAATGGGTTACACGTTATAGGATTCAATTCAGAGGAAATGTCTACAACAGGGACATTTACAGAGACGAAAACTAGATTCAAGTTTGCTCAGGACCATAGGGAGTTTGAGGGGATAGAAAGGTAATAATTAAAGGGTACAGGCTTTCATTTGGATGAAGTTTTAAAATTGACTGTGGGATGTCTGCACATAACTGTGAAAATACTAAAAATCACTGAATTTGTAGGCTTTTACATGGTGAATGGAACAATACTTACATGATAGCGCTGTAAGACTGCTGAATAGAAGTTCTAGTCTAGGGGACGTGACAGAGCCCTACGGCCTCATTCTTTTGGAGCCCCAGGCTGTCCAAAGAATAGTGGCTGAGAACCACGGACAGGCCATGTCTCTAGACAGGTCTAGAACACCATGGTGCTGGGAGTTCCATCTGTCCAATTCACATTCCTTGATCTGCCAGGCTGTGTCCCGATGGGTCACAGTGCCTGCCCCCAGCAGGCTGGGAGTGACTTGGTCAATGGTGCCAGTCGGTACCAGTCACAGAATCTGAGATAGATGCTTTCAGATGAAGCTGGGGTTAGCACCAAAATCATCCATTTGTATCTTAATTTCCATTTCTTCCTTGAAAACCAGTCCCACTTTTTTTTTATGTGACCTTAAGCTTCACTCCTGGATGGTGGGTGAGGCTGGCACCAGCTAAGCATTGTCCCTGGGGAATCAAAGCCAAAGTTCTTTTCCACTGGGCTGCTGCCACAGCCCCTCCCCCTCTTCTCCGAGCCCTTCACTGAAAGGCCAGCCCTCCCACGGGGCTGCACTGCTCCTGGGCCACTTCTGGGGCACCAGCCTAGCCCAGAGCTTGGCACCCCATATGAAATGAACTCACTCTTCCTTTAACAAAGAGTAATTGCCACGTTTAGAAGTCACTTCTGAAAACCTTGTCCGGAGCATTTGCACCAGCCTTCCTGTCCCAGAGACCTACAGCTGGAGAGGAGGGGAAGGAGGAATGGCCACAACGGGAGCTTCAGGAAGACCCAGCCCATTCACCGTGGCCCGGTCAAAGGAAGCCAGGAAGTGCTCATAATGGCCCAACTTCCCGGGTTTGGATTCAAGAGGAAAAATAGCTGCCCAGGGTCACTTGCACACTAAGCATGAATGCAGGATATAAACTCTTCACGCTCCTTACTGTCTAAGGAAATGATCATCAGTCTGAAATCTGACAGAGCAAAGCCGGGCGTTACGAGTGGTTAACACTGGGTGAGGTCTTCTGGCTCCTGGATATTGTGCGCATCTTTTAACTTTCTGTACTACCCATGGATACCGAAGAAGCTAGGCAATTAGACATAGAAGGGAAAAAAAAAAGATAAAGAAAGCCAAGGCCCCATGCGGAGACAGTCTCCTCAGGCATGCCTACCACTCTTAAAGTAAGGGCTCCCTCTGAGCACCCCCAAATACTGGGCAGCAGTCTACCTGTGATCAGTCACTCCTGGTCCCACGAGAACACAAGCCCACCGGGTCCCACCTCTGAGTTCAGGGTCTGACTTCGTTCCATTATAAACTCTGTCCATGACTGGCTTCTACATAGTGGCCACAGAGATTGCTTAGCACCAAAGAATCCAAAAAGATTTTAAGTTGTTCCTGTGAAAATCAATTTACAGAAGCCCTGTTTCAATAAGGTTCTCACCCAAGGGCAACCAGTAAGCTACAGGACTCACGATGCCCTGCATCTGTGCGGGGAAGCTTTGCTTTTCTGCCCCCAAAAGGAAAGAGTTTCCTCTTTGCCCAGCGACAGCTCAGCCAATGACAGGTTGCCATGAACCACACATCAAACTCTCAGGTTCCTCCAATGAGCTCTTGGGTTACAATGTCCCCCTGAAATCTATGTAAGTTGTTGGGGTTTTCAGTCTGAGGAAGCATGTGATTTACCCTGAGAGGACACTTTTCAAATTGCCTTTTGTTGCTGTCTCAAATAAACCCATTTCGTTGGTGGAATAATTGGTTGCCGTTGCTTTCGGCTTGAGGTCAATGTAAGGTTTTTCTGGGCTCCGCGAGGAGAAAAAGTTCAATTAGACAAAAAGTCGAATAGCCAGGGCTTTATTGGGGTTTGCACACCCGGGCGAGGTTCCCAAGTCCGCAGAATGGGGCTGGGGAAGTCGCGGGCTGGGAAGTCGCACTTGAACAAAGGGGAGTGGGCTCTTTAAGCAGAGGAATTTCGCGGGCTTCCTACGTCGTGATTGGGGATTGGTCCTGTGATTCCAGGTGTGGGGGTTGCATCCCTTATTCTGATGTCATCCACCTTTTTCCCGGGCTTGGACGCCGTTTTCCCGGGCATGGCCGCTGCTGCTTTTGTCCCTGGACCAGCCTAACTGTCAACATTATAAATCTGTATTTTCTGATATTTTTAAATAAGGATGCTTTTCTGCACTTATTAAATCACTAGGACATCTATACATCTTTTTTTTTTTTTTCAAATGAAGAACACTGCTGTCTTTAGAAAATCTCTTGTGGTATCTGGACATGACATTCTCTCCTTTTCTGTTTCTCAACTTTCCTTGCCTCATCCCCAGTGGCCACTGCTGTTTCCTGGCACAAGGAAATGGCCTTGCAAACGCTTTTAGAGGTGGCATGGCAGAGAGAAAAGATAGCTTTGAAGATGGCATTTAGATATCACAATTTGATTGACAAAGCTCATATTTGAAATATGAGCTTTCACTAAAGCAAAGCAGAAATGTTGCTGGGGCAGCTTGGGGTCTAGCAATGACACGATTCAAGAAAAAATTCTTGAGATGTTAAGAAGCGCCATTCATTGGTTTATTGTAGAAAAGAAAGCAAACGCATGAGATGGAGTTCCTGTGGGCAGAAAGCTGCACTGATTGCTGTGAGATTACTAAACACGTATCTCTCTTTTAGCCTGAGGAATGACTATCATTAGGAAGGAGGTTTTAGTCATCAAATACCAGGCCATTGCTGTAGGCAGTTACGAATTGTTAATAACAGTTTGTTATTGACATTTGAATAATCCAATATCTCAATGGAGCAGAAAGGAGCCCAAATCAGATTCTTTCTGTTTCATTGCTGTATCCCAGCACTGCAGAGATAAACTGGCACGTTGCTAGAACTCAGCACATTGTAAATTCATTACTGAGATACTCTCCTTGAAGATGGTTTCCCAAACCAGTGTTCCCACATACACCAAAAGTGTGACTGTGACACCCTGGAACATTATTACCTGTTCATACGCAGGGAAGGATTGGTTGTATGTGGCTATCTCAAGCAGAATGAAATACTTGTGAAATAAAACTTACTGTGAAGCCTCCTCTGAATTTAAGAGAAAATCTTTTGTTACTATAGAGATTTGCAATTTTGATGGTACTTCTATGGGGTCGATTGTACTGTTCAAATATTCATTGTCCTACCTATAAGAGGTTTATATTAGGTTGAACCATATATCATTGCTGATATCTGGTCAAGCTGACTTACTAGAACAGCAGTTTCATAAGATTCAACCTCATACATCCCTGCCTCTTTGATGTCAGGCTTGACCAGGTCATTTTCTCTGACCAATGAAATATGAGTTTTCAGTAAAACAAGTGTTACTTTTGGGAGAAGTTTTCAGAGTGGCTGCATATCTCTTCCCTCTGCTGTGACCACCATTTCCCACAGAAGAGGCTGCTTTGCTTGGGTTCCTGGGTGAAAATGCAAGAGTGGAACTTTAGTCAAAGCCATGATGGACACGGAACACAGCCTGTTGATCTCCCTCAATGGCTATAAACTTCTGGGATTTTTGCTATTGCATCATAACCTAGCATCTTCTTTCAGATACGCTTTCTTTTAGTCTGGTATGTAATAGAGGCAACTTGTATATGTCTACCTCACTTCTTATGTCCCAGTTTCTTAACTGTAGGAAGCCCTTGAAAATTATAAATTCAATTTAAATATAATCATTGTTCTGCTGGGGAAAAAAAATTGGCTGAGTACAACTAAAAACAGTCTCGCATTTATTATGTTAATGCCTCTTTTACTTTTAAGTTCAAGAACAAGGATCAGCCATGAGCCAAGCTGGATTATGTCAGCAAAAAAAAAAAAAAAAATCAGAATAATTAAAGTGCGTTTAAAACTGGAATGGAACTTCTTCCAAAAGTAGAATGAAATTCAATTTTCAGGATGTGTGCGCCAGGCCCTCTTCTTGGGACCTCCTGTAATTCTCGACAGAAGGATGAGATGCCCACTCTAGCACTGACCCTAATCCAAGGCAGAAGTGTTGCTGGGGCAGCTTGGGGTCTGGTAGTGACACGATTCGAGAAAAAAATTCTTGAGAGGTTAAGAAGTACAGTTCATTGGTTTATTATAGAAAAGAAAGGAAAAAGCAGAGTTAGAGTTCCTGTGGGCAGAAAGAGCTACACTGATTACCATGAGATTACTAAATACATAACCTTCTTTTAGCCTGAGGAATGACTATTGTTAGGTGGGAGGTGCTTTTAGTTATCAAAGACTAAGAGGCTCTCCCTGCAGGCAGTTCCCAGTTGAGACAGGAAGCAGGACATTCCATTGGCTTTAAATCCTCTTTCAATAAAAAATGGGAGGAAAGTGATAAATTAATTTTTAGCTTGGAAAACCTTAATCATCACTTTTGTCTCCACACTGAGAAGAAAAAAAAAGGGAACTAAGACTGCATTTTCACAGATCCAGGCCTTTGGTAATGTAAATACAAAGCAGTTTAGAGAAAGAATCTCTGAAGGCTAGTCTGCCTGACTAAACTCTTTATGGTCTTAAATCAAAAGAAGGGACTCTATTTTCCTTGTAATGAAAACTAAGGACCAAATCAAATTATTATAAACATAAATTGTGAAGGAAAACGTGGGGTAAACACTTTTCTACTTTGGTTTCTGAGTTTCTTTGAAAATTTGCTCTGGAGAATATAAACAAATAAAGTTGTCTTTATTGGCCTCTGAAAGAAACATGAGAGAGCCTGGCTTCTTGGATGTGTGTGGCTCATTTTTGGTTTGATCTTAAAGGATCTATCATTGAGAATTCGAGTTTCTTTGCATCTGTGTTTCTCAGTGCATCATGGTATTTTGTCTGCTGGCCCTTCAGCCTGAAGTTCTCATGTCCTTGGTGCAGACCAGATGGGATCTGGTCATGTGTCTATCTTGTTAGTGGGTGTGTTAGTTGCTGGAATTAAACTCTTTTGGGTCTATCCTTGGTTAAGGTGCTGCTAAGTTTTGATGAGTTGCTGTATGTAATGACTTAGAGTTTTGATTTAAAAGAATTGTTGAGCACTCACTTAAATCTGGCTTAATTGGAATGCATAGTTAAAAATATATATCAGCTGATTTTAGAAAATCAAAATGAAAGATCAATCTTTTAAGAAGTAATAAGTGGTTTAAAGTTACCTATAAATATTTTGCCTGGCATATAATTACGGTTTTAAATGAAAAGTGTGGTTTTTGTGTTTGTGTCTGTATGTCTTTGTAAATGGAAAAATGTTCCAAGTTTTATGTTTGTCTCTGTATCTATGTGGTGAAAGTACATGTGAAGATTTGTCCATGTGTCATCGAATCATGGAAGATTCCTCTATTTTGTTGCTAACTTCAGTAAATAACAAATTTGGATTCTTTTTTGGGTTTATGGTATGGAAAATTTTTGATAAATAAAACTGGTTTTAATTGTTTAATTTCAAATGTCACCCTGGTTGCTCCTGGTCAGAAAGGAATTAAGAAATCTCTAGCAATAAATTTTATACATCTCTAAAATGTTTAGTAAATTGTTAGTAAGCTGTAACTGTAAAGAGCTTTATACTAAGTTATGTTAAATAATGAGAATCAACAAAAACTTTAAACTGTGCTACCAAAAGAGTAATTCCTAAACTAGGGCCAACCTCTAGCAGAAAAACTATGGAGTTTAAGTTCTTAAAACACATGTCTTGTGCCACCTGGGACATTTTCTAAAAGAGACCTATGTATTCGTGAATCCTGTAATATGGAAAATGTTATAAACTGTTTCGTTTAATTTGTAATTCCTTAAAATCAAGGTTTTAAGGGTTAAATTCTAATTAATGAATGAAATTAATGAAAACAAGAGAAGTATATCTGCATATAAAAAGACTAAGATATATATAAATATAAATATATATGTGAATATTGTTAGGCTGGCCCAGGGACAAAAGCAGCAGCGGCCATGCCTGGGAAAACGGCAGCCAAGCCCGGGAAAAAGGTGGATGACGTCAGAATAAGGGATGCAACCCCCACAGCTGGATTCACAGGGCCAATCCCCAATCGCGACATGGGAAGCCCGCGAAATTCCTCTGCTTAAAGAGCCGGTCCCCCTTTGTTCTGGGCGCGACTTCCCAGCCCGCGACTTCCCGGCCCTCTGCGGACTTGGGAGTTTCGCCCGGGTGTGCAAACCCCAATAAAGCCCTGGCTATTCTGCTTTTTGTCTGATTGAACTTTTTCTCCTCGCGGAGCCCAGAAAAACCTTACAAATATAAATTTTAAAATGAAACAGGTTATTCCAGAGTGTAATCAAGGTCAAATGAATTTATATTGAGCTATATAGTATGTTTATGTGAATGCAAGCTTTAATTTCTTCTGCAAAAAGGAAAAATATATCCTTAAATTGTGGTTAACATTTAACAAACTAAGTTATTGATAAGGTATGCTTAGAAAAAACTGCCTAATTTGTCACAAGGCTGTTATCTCTGTTGGACCTCTAGTGAAAGTAAAGATGGGGGACAAAAAAGAGCAACCTAAGTCCTAGCAAAACTGTATTAGTTTGTCTAACTGAATGTTTTTCTAAATGAAAAGATGGAGACTGGGTTTTTGTTTTAGTAAGAAAGCATTGTGGAAATTTTGTCTTTAGTGAAGTAAAGGAATCAATAATGAATTAAAGAAATCAATAATGAATTAAAGGCAAAAAAAAAAAACCTGGAGTGAATTTGACATGTAGTCTGAAGGTTTATGCAGATAATAAGTATTTGTGAAAGAATTGTTTAGGGAGACATCTTAGTGCGGTTACAATAATCATGAATGGAACACGCTTCTTTGGAAAATTAAGGTTTAAAGGTTAAATTTCTTAGCGTATGAAATTAAAGTCAGTGGAACATAGGCAAATAAAAATAAGCAAGCTTACACTTTGGCAAAACTTCCCAAAGTAAAATTTAAATAAAAATAGGGTTTTTTTAAAAAAAAAAAATAGGGGCTATATTAAAGAGCTCTTAAGATATCCTATATAAAGGAAGTCTTTCACTCTGAAAGGAAAAATATGAAACAAATTGGACTCATTTGGTATCTCATGGAAAGCATTGTCAATACAGGTTAATGCTTGGCTTTCTCAACGTTTGGTCATATAAATATATAATACTTAACACATATGTTCTAAAGTGACATAATTTCTTCTAAAATGTTACTCAAGGTTAAGTTGCTGATGATAGTCACATCTTTAACTGGTCATGTTTAAGGCTTACTGTTAACTATTGCTGTGTTTCTATGTTTAAACAAGTTTGTCTTTCAACTTAACTGAGTAAGGAATCGATAAAGTTATAACAAACACAAATTAACCTGCCAACAGAAATCAGTCAAGATTAAAATGAAACAGTAAACTAATGAAGAAAAATACTTCTGTAACTCTTTGGCTTAGGATACTTCAAGTTTTTCATAGTTCACTAAATCAGAGTTCTTCTTCCTCTGAAATCCAGAGCCTTTCTGGCTAGAGCTACCAATGATCTGAGAGGTGGGGCTGCACGCCCTCCCTGCCGGGCTCTGCCTGAAAGACCCTGCAGGTACTCTTGGGGGCCCTGCTCTCTTTCTATTAAAGTTAAGAAATAGTATTAACCTGTTTTTCCCTTTACGAGTTTCTCCTTATAGGAATGTCTTTACCTTTCTAAGAAAATCTTACTACTATTTCAATCCTTAATGTCTTTAAAGGTCCTTAATAGCCAAGATGTGACAGAAGGGCTAGGAAGGGATCAGAGGGCTCCAGGGTCAGGGACAAAAAGGCTCAAAAAATTGTCTGCCCACGTGCCAGCTGAAGAAGACCGGGGTCAGTGTGCAGAAGGAAGGGCCCTGCTAGCATTATGGCACAGCCAGCCACTGGAGCAGTGAGCGCCCCTAAAACAGGAACCCACCTGGGCTGCGCCCCAGTAAGGCGAAAGGACCTGAGAAAAAAGGGTGATCCCCAGTGAGAAGGGGCCATCCTTTTCTGTCCAGCTCATACGCTGAGGGACGAAGATGAAAGGATTGGACCCAGTGAACAAACTGACTCAGAACTCATACCAGTGGTCGAGCTTTGGGTAACTCTCAATGTTGGAGTTAAAAAAAAAATTAATCTTATCTTTAAAAGACCCATTTTGTCCTCACTCAGCACTCTAAAACCTTAGCTTATTCACATCAGGTTATGAGCATAAATGAAAGGGACTTCATTTAGTTTACTCAGTTATTTGTTCTTATTCTGTGTTCTCTAATTTGCTTAACATAACTGTAAGGTTTTTCTGGGTTCCGCGAGGAGAAAAAGTCAATTAGACAAAAAGTCGAATAGCCAGGGCTTTATTGGGGTTTGCACACCCGGGCGAGGTTCCCAAGTCCGCAGAATGGGGCCGGGGAAGTCGCGGGCTGGGGAAGTCGCGCTTGAACAAAGGGGAGCGCGCTCTCTAAGCAAAGGAATTTCGCGGGCTTCCTACATCGCGATTGGGGATTGGCCCTGTGAATCCAGGTGTGGGCTTCAATGCCTCAGTCTAACATCAGCCACCTTTTTCCCGGGCTTGGCTGCCGTTTTCCCGGGCATGGCCGCTGCTGCTTTTGTCCCTGGGCCAACCTAACAATAACTAATAACTAAATTCTAGAAGTTCTTTAATTTTTAAATATCTGAACCAAAGTAGGGTCATGTCTTTGATAACATTGTGTAATTAATCTATGAGTTGAAATGAGGTAAAAGTTGGTCCTTAGTCTCACTATTTCTTTTTTAATTTGCCTTAAATGTCTTTAGTTCTGCTCATTCTTTTCCTGTTCTCAAAGGTTTCTAACAGATGGGTTAAATGCTATGCATTGGTTTTGCTTTTTTAAGCACCACTGTATATTTTAGGTCTGACACTGCTGTGGTCAAGTCTCTGTTTTCAGGTTGGCTCAATATGAAATATTTTGGTGTCTCTTGACTCTAATTTACTCTTTGTAACCTTTTGTTTACCTTTTAAGTTTAAATGTATATTCATTTTAGTGAAGCTTTGTAACTTTTCCAAGGTTACCTCAAATCAGTGGGGAGTCATTGTTTAAGAATTTAATTGCAGCATCTGTCACCCATAGCCCCAGAAATTCCAATGCTATGCAAAAATGTGTAAGTACTTTAAACCTGTAACTATTCTCTTTTGTATTTTAAATAGGGATACACAGCCTTGCTAAGTAAATTATAGTAATGTCTGGAAATTTTCCACTCCACTTAAATACTAAAAGGCTGAAATTTGTTGTGTTTAACTGCTATTCCTCCACTGTGACTTCACCCTACTTTTGAATGCAAGGTAGAAAGGAACCTGGTTTAAAAGGCATCTGTCTCCTAGCCATATCTCCTACTCCACAAGGACAACTGGTCTGGAGCCACATCCCTGTTCTGTAACAGGGACAGTGTAGTAACCTGTACTGGTCCCTAGACAGGGACACCTCTGGCCATAACCAGCATGGAAGCAGTTATAGAAGCCAGACCTTTGCCCTCTGTACCCCAAAGATTTTAAGGGCGGGATATGGTTAGGGGAATGATAGAGGGAGAGTTCAGAATGGGATGCTGCCTGAGTCACACCAGGCCCTTTCCTGAGCACCAGAGGTCAAAGAGGTCAAAGCTTATCTCTAACCTCTGGAAAGATTCCTGCAATCACCAATTAATGTTTTACCCAAGACAACAAGGAACCTGAGATAACAACCAGAATGTCTGAGGCCACTTCACAGACCTGGAAACTTTCCTGGAAAAATCCCCTTACTTCTGCTTTTGAACTTCCTTATGAGTTCTATTCTCTTGCTAATTAAAGACACTTAGAAAGGGTGTCCACCCGGAACCCCCAGGAGGTTCTATCACCTGCTTTGCTTTCTTTCTCCTCCATTTTCTTTAATAAGCTTATAAAACTGCACTCTTAAAGCTCGAGAATTCCTGAACTGTTTGCGGCTGGACGCCAGAGCCTCCGCATCAGTGGTGCTGGAGAAGGGATGAATAACCTGCATTGCTAGCGAGTTTTCAGAGGTTGTTGGTGGCGCTGCCCTCAGGACCACATTTTGGGAACTGCTGTTTTAGGGGACTGGAATTAACTTCTCTCATTGCATGATTAGAGAAGCCACAGGGTGATTATGAGTCCCCTGAAATTAAAAGTAGACCTGCATGCAGAAGTAGACAAGGAGACCACCAGTGTGAGCAGCTGCCAGCGGCCTTGGGGTAGTGCATTCACCAAGGAGCCCAGCACCAGAATCTGTTCGGATTTTGCTTCCTGTCTTGTTTACTTTAGGGCCAACCTAATCAACAAAGAGGTTTGTTCTCTTTCCATCTTCTAACCTCAAGTGTTAAAGTCATTGCCTTTTAAAAGGGACAGCAGTGGAGAGAGAAAAGCAATTTCATCAGCCAAGAGCAAAAGTTTAAATTGGATTCCAGTTCCAATTCACTAAATTGAAAGTTGGCATGGAAAGGGAGAGGAATCGGTTATTTTAGGGTCATCGTGACTTGCCTGTTGGGGAAAATGAGACAGTGATCCCAACACCTCAAGGAGAAAGTTGCCTCTTAGTGAGAATTAAAGGGTGGGTGAGATTAAAAGGCAAAGTTGATCAGGGAAGTGGCGCTCAGACAGAAGGAACAGCAAGAATAATGGCAAGGAGTTGGGAAAAACAGGAAACAAAAGATGGCTCAGTTTAAGTGGTGTGAAGGATACAGAAGAAACGCTGCGTGAGAAGGAAATGAAAGAGCCTTGCTGTATAAGCTAAGTTTAAAGCTATTCATGACAGTTACTCCAATCGGAAACCTAGGCTTGTTTCCTATTTATCACTGGTTGTCTGAGAGATTAGACATTTCCTACTTGGATTTTAAGTTTTTAAAGATTTCTGCAGTTGGCCTCCTGATACCTAAATAAATACCACTTCATTCTAGTGTCATCTTAGTGTTTGTGATCACTGGTAACAGGCAAAAACCCGATGTCACAGCTGCCATATAAACAAAGTCTTCATGGTAGGTTGCACGTTTGACATGGAAAACAAAGCAGGTTCTGCAAGAATACTGTATATTTTGCTCAACTCCATGCAAATGCATTTGAAAATTGGAAGGTATAATTTATCAACCGATTTTAAAAAACGACAGAAAACTTAAGTACGTCAATTCTCAGAGAGGGAATGGGGAGGCTGTCAGAAGCCCCTCTCAAAAGGGGTCCAGAGGGCATCAGAGGGAGAAACCACACCTCTTTACAGTAACAATTCCAATTCTTCTTCAAGTCGTTCCAGAATAGCTTAAAAGAAGAAAATCATCCAAGTTCCTCTCATGAAGCTAGCGTAACACTACAAAATCTACAAAGACTAGATCTACACAAAAGAAAAAAATTCTTTATACTTATGCAAAATCCCAAATAAAATCATAAATGGAATCAGGCACTATATTTTAAAAATAATGCTGACCAAATGGAATTTACTCCAGAAATGTAATGATACTTAAATATTAAAAAATGAGTTGCTGTTACTCACCAAATTAATTGATCTACAGAGAGAAAAAAAGATTCTTTTCATAGATAAGATATTTTACAAAGTTCAACCACCATTCTTCATTTTTAAAAACTCCCCAAACCATGAAGTTTCTTTAACTTGATAAAATATTTCAATTTCAGTCCAAAGTCAGCAGCATTAAGCTTAATGGAACCACTAAAGGCCTTTCCACTGAAGTCAGAACGTGACTAACGACTATGATGATCTGTTATTTAACACTGTCGTTAACTCATGACCAGGTTGCTCTGTGGGCGCTGCACTGCCCGCACAGCTGGTATTTCCCTGGTTCACTCCTTCTCCTGAATCCTAGACAGTTTCATGCTTCCCACCCTCTCCTCAAGCCTCTAACACCTCCATCTCACAGTTGGAGATTCTGATCTCTAATTTGCTGAAACTCAGGCCATCAAAGAATCAAAGACTTAACTCCATGTGTCCCCACTTAACCAATGCGCACCCACGCACTTGCCCTGCTACTAGAGGAACATGCGTGCACCTGTATAATGCTAAGCTCTTGACTTGCGTTCTAGGTTCCTTCTCATATTCGAGGACTTGGTTCCAACAATTGTCTCATGTCCTACATCAATTCTGCTTTTGCAGAATCTCTCTCATTGCATGATTAGGGGAGCCACGGGTGATTATAAGCCCCCTAAAATTAAATGTAGAACTGAATGTGCACAAGTAGACAAGGGCCTCTGCCAGCTTGAGAAACTTCCTTGGGGTATTGCATTCACCCACTGAGGACCCGTCCCATCAACAAAATGTCACTAGCTTAAATGTCTTCTAGCTTAAAATCAAACCCAAAAATACTTGATTCCACTTTTACTACCAGCAACCATTCCCTTTCTCTGCTCGTGTTGCAGAACAACTCAGAATAATTCTATTTGTCCCACCAAGTCACCAAAACTGATCCCGTGAAGATCACCAGTGGCCTCCACATTGACAAACATGGTCATTTCTCAGTGTGCTTCTTACCTGACATAGGGGCAGCATTTGGCACCTCTGATCACTCTTTCCTCTTTGGTTCCTTTTCTTCACTTGACTTCCAACAGAACACATACTCTTGCTAGCCTATCGACACGGGTAACCATACCTTCTTTCTCCATCACAAATCCTTAGAGGTCTGAATGTTCGAGTGCCCCATGGTTCATTCCTTGGCCTGTGACTTTAAATAGCATCCTAATAGAAGGGGTTAACAATTTCTCTCAATTCCATGTGTGTATGCCCAATTGCCTGCCTGACCTTTCTGCTTGGATTTCTAGTTGTCCTCTCAAACCTAACATATTCCATACGACAATCACAGTCTTTCCCCTCAGACCTGCTCCACATGCAGTCTTTTCCACCTCAGTTCATGATCTGTTCTTCTAGCCATCCAGGCAAAAACAAAAACAAAAGACCGTTATTCTTAATGCCTCGATTCCTCGATTTATCCACTGTTAGCAAATCTTCAGCTCCAAACTTTAGACCAGGGAAAGGTGAGTGAGGAGTGGTGACATGAACCAGGTCGATGAGCATGTTGTGAAAGTCATAAAGTAACCAACGTCCCTGGAACCAAAGGCCTCTTTTTGTAAATAATAGTAGTTTTCCACAGGGAATCGGTGCAGTTCACATCGTGAAGGCATCCTAGCCAGGCAAAAACAAGTTTTGATGATACATTCCTAATCATGGAAAGTTCCCCCATTTTCTACTCACTGGTCCCTAGTCCTCCCATCACTGGCCTCCACTAAAGAAAGCGTGGCTCACACAAGCACCATCACTCAGGAAGAAACATGGGCGATGGACCTTTAAGAGAATGTTTTAAGTCGTACACCTCGATTTGCATCTTTCAAATTCCAAATCGACATTCACAAATTATGTCACAGAGTTTTCACATAGGAACCCCCCTTTTTTCTTCTGGGACAGAATGCGTCCCTTACCTTCCTTCGTCATTCATTGGCCATCTCAGTCTTTGGATGTGTAGTTTTCCACGTTACTGTAGATTTCCGTGTTTGATTTTATCACGTTGCACTTCATATTTCTTTAGGAAAATTCCTTGTGGCCTTCTTGATCTCCTGTGCACCGCATAATGTGCACTGAAGAAACCAGTTTGACCCAAGACGTCATCAGGTCAAAAGCTTTTTCATGTGCAAAGTGCCCCCAATATTGGCCTGCAGCAAGTGCAAGAGCAGTTTCTTCCATTATTTCCAATGCAAGAATCTGGCATCTTCAATCTATTTTATTTTGCAATCCTTATTCTTGTGATCTTATTAATTTATAGAATGTTAACTGTTAAGATTTGAGCTCTTTCAGGGAGATGATCAGGATACTCATCTGTTGTTGATTCCCAAGGTTAAATTTAAATGGATGAATCAAGAGATTTGTCATTTGAAATATGGTTTTGGGAAACGCTGAAAATAGACTGAATAAACATTCAATGCATTTAATAATCTGGACACAGTGTAATATAAACAGAGCAGTTCTCAGACTTCTCCTGGGTAGAACCATAATGGTTATAAGCCCAAACTCTGATAGAAAAAAGACTGGATTTTAAGCCTAATGGGATTTTGGGCAAACAAAAACTTGTTTCCAACTCCGTGACATGGGAAGTGGACATGATTGTAAAGGGACAACAATGAGGGTATTTGTGATCTAATTCTTGGTTATATCAGTGCCAATGTCCTGACTATAATTTTGTGCTGTTGTTTTTCCAGGGTTATGGCTGCATGTGAAATCTACAATCATCTCCAAATCAAATGTTTAATTAAAAGTCATTTGAAAATGGACTTACATTTGATATCTATTTTTAAACTACCCAAAGCAATCACAGAGCTCCTCTAAATTTTCTGAGTGATAAGCAAAGAAACACCTACTTGATTTTAAATTTAGCAATTTTGTAACCAGAAGGTGGCGCTACGACTGCATAAATACACATTGGTAAGGCCGTTGGTTCTGAAAATGGAATACTGGGATTTAATCAAAATTGTAAATGCTAACCCCAATCAAAGAACATTTGCAATATATGCCTTACTTGAGGTTTGAAAAAATACAATTTTCACATATTATTAAAAAAAATCAATATATACAAATTCTCAATTGTGGATCTTACTCTGTAACATGTGAAGTTGCAAATACAAACGCATCTAAATGCAGTTTGATCATATCTCATGTGGCTCGTCTAATCCTTCAAAAGACAAGGAAGACTCTGACCACATCAGTTATTAAGCTGTCTTATTAATGCATTTTGACATAAATGTCTCCTGCCTTAGCAACAACTGTTAGCAGAACTTTTGACAAAGGTACAGAAGGTAAAGAAAAAGGAAAATTCCTGAAATAAACTACAAGTAAAAGTAACGCTCAGAGAGGAAACTTTTGTGAAAGCAACGAAACTTAAAATTTTCTCATTTTTGGTTTCTAAAATACAAGCATTACTTTTCAGAGAAAATTAAATTTCATTAGTTAATAAAAATTATCAAGCGTAATGTCCTTCATCCAACTTCATTATTTTACAGAATGCAGTTAAGTTCCAGAACACCTAGAAACTTGCCTAAGTCAGGTACAGCAGAGAAAAGCCGACTCCTCCCAGCACTGCTGGAACAGGAGGCTGGAACACTAGTCATTCTCAAAGAAGGTTCTCAGCCACATGCTAATTTGAAGCTGTTAACGTCTCCCACAGCTGCTGTGCACCAGGAAGCATGAGCTTTATTTGCAATTGTACTTTTGATAAAATGAGGAATCTTTTTTAGAAAAATTGATAGGGCCTAAGAAGGAATTAAAACCTCATTTGCTAAACCTAAATAGGTCTTGGAAATTAAGTTTTTCCCAAATAATACTAATACTCTTATAAGCGTGTTGTGCAGATAACGCACACGTGTGTATGCATATATGTGCATGTATATACATGTACGTGTATGTGTACATATATGCATATACACATATATGTATACATATGAAACAGTGCATGCAGTAAACATTGGTAGAAAACCCAACAAGTGTAACACACTGGCCCAAGTATCAGGACAATTACATCCTGGGGCAAAGACCTTACAAAACAGGAGCAGCAAATTCGGTCCCATACACTAGGTAAATTGCATTTGCATTGGGAGACATTCAAACGTCACTTGAATGACCAAAGAGATCTGAGGGTCAAAGATGAAGAAAGCATTTGAGAGAAAGAGTGGCCTAAGAAGAGCAATTGGGAGAAAGGAATAGGTACTGGGAGGAGAGGTAGAGGGCAACTCCCACAGATCAGGAATCAATCCAGCACGTTTGGCTGGGTTATCCACCCACTTCCAGGCAAGATCCTCGTGACGTCAAGGAAAGTGAGAATCCATCTATCCTGGATGGCCGCTGACCCGTCCCAAGGGCCAGTCCAAGTCCAGGTCTGTATCTCTAGCTAGGACTGAGGGCAGAGGCTTAGATGGGCTGACATTGAGATGTCACTTGACTTTTGTGAAACAAGCAAGCAGTCACATTGTCCACTTTGATGTTAGCCCTGAGCAATGACAGGAAAAGAACAGTACCAGAGAGGCAGGTGAGGGGACACTGGTTCAAAGTCATGCGTGGCTGCATTTCAGAGGCCAGGGTCTGAAGACACAAGGGAAAAGCAGCAGGATTTGACCATGGATTAACAAAATGCAAAAGAAGACATCTAAAATCATTGCTTCTTTGTAAGACTTCCAGAATTTCAAAAGAATAATTTATATTCCAAAGTAGAAAGGGATATAGTTTAAAGTATAAAGTCTAAACATTTGATATTAATGTTGTTTTCATTCAAGCATTTGAACGTTAATTGCATTTGCTTGACTAACAGCTCTTACTAATTGCTGGTTTCTAACACTTGCTGGGGAGGTTTTTGTTTGTTTAAAGGAAAGGTGCAGGCAGGAATGAAGGCATAGCAGGCAAGCAGGCAGAGAGGAGGAAGCAGCGCTTTCTTTTTCATTTAATTGTTCATACTGGTTGTTCCCCGCCCCAGGCCTGGGCCTCGAAATTGAGGGTATGTGGTCTTCATCTTTCAGAGGCAACTGACCTAACTGCTACTCCACCAGAGTGGACCAGGTGGGGAGTTTTTATGAGTGTATGTCACTGGTCCACCTAGGAGATCAAAATACCCTCTGAACTCAGCCTACCCAAGTGTGTTATCTAACCACTAAGCAGGCACTGCAAGCAACTCAGATGATCCCAATGATACTTTATAGCCAACATAGTTTAATTCTGCTTTGGAGAATATTTTTTTAATGAAGCAAATAAGGAAGTTCTTTTTTCCAAAAAGATTCAGTTTTCCTGGTGCAATTTTTCTTGAGTAGGCAGGCAGACAGGACTGTTTCGGGTGGTGTGGATTTTATTTAGTTGTTCATCTTGGTTGTTCCCCGTGGCCCCAGGACGCAAGCCAAGTCCTAGGGATGGCTGTGGGCCCAGCCAGCTGCACACCACCGACTTCATCACTAAACCACCAGGGTCACGCTTCCTTGTGTGATCTCTTATCAAACTGTAACTTAAGAACTCACAACCTGAAATTTGCTATTCTTTCAGAGATTACCAACATCTGTAATATGTAAACTTGTCAAGTAAGCAGAGACATTCTAGACTAATTTACTTGTTCACACAAAAGCAAAACAAAACCCAGTAAGAAATAAGTTGAACTTGATTTTGAGCAGTTTATTCTCAAGTCATTACAGTGCTCAACCAGTTTGACAGATAACAAATGTAAAAGTAAACACAGGAAACATGTATATTCCCATTCTGAAAGAAGACATGTTATATATACAAGGAAAAATGCAGCAAACATTAAGTTACTCAAAGTAATTTTCTGGTAATTCTGATGTGACATATTTACAAGAAAAGTATAAGTTTTAAAATAATTAAATAATTTTCATAGAATTATAAAAGTACTGAGATAAATATTAGGAGACCCTGACAATCACAAGAACATTTTCCTATGTTACCAAATACAAGGGTAAGTTCTATAAAATGTCCCAAAATAGAGCTAGTATTTTGCCACCGTTAAGTATATCAAATTACCAATAGCCAAACTACGCTGAAATGAACATGCAATGTGGAAGCCACCACAGCAGGCAGGAGGCCCCTGACTGCCGCACTCCAGCTACCGAAGATTTCTTTCTTCACAAAACAGCAACTTGAGAGTCACTATGAAGGACAGATCAGCGGGAAAAAGTGAGAGCTCCTTAAAACTTTTCAGTCTATCCTTTTCAAAAGTTATTGCAAGAAAGAAACCTGTAACTTTTTTAAACATTAGCTTATTAATAAAGCTGAGCGGTGCACTCTACACACTTGGATCTTTCAACAGCCACTGGGCGGGCATCAGGCTGCAACAGATGCAGCCTCAGGACTCCACCCCGCAGCAGGAAATTCTCCCAGACAAAAAGTCATCCTAGAAAATGAAAAGGGGAAACGGTGACATGTCTGAACGCAAAACAAAAAAAGGACTGTAAAACAGAAAAATATAAAAATAGCAGCATGTGAAATCCAAGACTTTTCCTTAAAGCAAATATTTAAGAGTGAACCACAAAAATGGTACTTGCTCCAACTAGTCTAATATTGGACACCTGAAAGAATGTTTTACAGAGGTGCTTACATGTATGATATCCTCATGAGTCAATGGCTGCTCAATGTGTGTCTCGGAGCATCATATTGCACAGGCAGCAGGATACCAGCATCCTGGTATCTAACATAACATGATATCTTACTCAACAGGTCAAACTAAGCTACTGAAAAAATTAATTTGATCCCAATGTTTAAAACCAATCATGTAGGACTTCTGAGCAGATGACTCCTAAAGCATTCCTAAAACAAGATGAAAAAACACAGGCACTTGCATACAGGTGTTCATGACAAAATGGAGGCTACGCTGCATGACGCAGGGCAGTGCGTCTTTACATATAAATTTGAGGTCTTCCACTGACCCAAATATAGAAATTAAAAACCATTTACAAAATTTGATTAAGAAAATCAGATCTCCCAGAAATGTCATACTAGTCTTCACTGAATAAAGCAATGACTGCTGCAAATCCTGATTGAGCTTTTACAAACGAATGTCCAAGATACAATTCTCTGAATCCTAATTTTCCCCTTTTCTATATCCCAGTATAACCCACAACCGTCACCAATGGTCCAATAACATCCTCTATGCAAAGCTGACTACTCACTTGAGCTCCAGAGCATCAAAGATGGCTATCATTTCAAAATAATCCACACTGTTATGACTGTAGAAATTTTACAGCACCACAGACATCAAGAGTTTAGATATCTTAGTCTGGCAATATTTCATTCAATAATATTAACCAGTAAGATTGTGTTAATATTGAACACTTACTAGGAAGTCAGAGTAGCATTTTTTTAATGACCAAAATAATTAACAAGCATTTTTAATGTTTTGTTAAACACTTAATTGTCGAATTCATGAGGAAAAAATATAACACACCTTTTAATCATCCAAATGAGACACAGAATTTCAGTTGATACTGAGACGCTTAGGTTTTTTCCTTTGTTCATTTTTTTAGAAAAGAAATTACATTTAGTTTGGCCACTCCCTATATTCTTGGTTTACCAGCTTATAGAGTACATCTAAGAGGCAGTAAATATATGCACTAAAAACCATCTCCCCCTTTATCATCTTTGGCTAGAAGTCTCCGGAAAGGAACGGAAGGCTCTGAGGCAGGCTGGGCTGCTCGCACGTCCGCTCACACATCACTGACGGGAAGGCTTGCATCGTCCAAGTCCACGGGATCAGCATCTTTGTCCTGAGGGCCGTTTTCACTCTGAGGTTTCAGCAGAGCTTGTTCAGTCACTTTGGAAGCTGGTTCTCTTGGAGAGACAGTCTGGATCTTGAAGTTCCCTGGCTTGACCTTGGCAAGAGATTCGTAAAATCCTCGCTTCTCCATGGTAAAGCTTGAGACCAGAGAGTTGCTGCGAGAGGCTGCGGAATGCGCGGCGGAGGCTGCGCCGGCAGGGCAGGAAGCGGGCTTGGATTCTGAAGGACAGTGGGAACGCTCCTGTAAAGAGGTGTGGTGGTCAGACACAGCCAGTCATCAACGACACGGTTAGTAACTCAGTGTGAGACCTTATTCTCTGAAAAACAAACAACGCGACAGACAGACACACACAGAGCAGAAGCACGAGCCATGCAGCATACGTGTGCAAGTTCTTTCCCCAAGTGATGCGATTTTAGGAGTGAGTTTAAAGCAATGACAGCCAACAACCATTTCCACTAAGAAACCAGTTCTGTCACCAAAGCCGAACTTGGCAGCTATGACACTTTGAAGGCTCGGTCAGCCCGAACTGGCAAAGTGTTCCAAACTGCTACTGGACTGTGTTTACAAGGGAGCCTACCAGCTTGGTCATTGTATTTGAGAGTATACTCTCAACACTACAGTTATCCCACATATTTTCAAAAGATACAAAATGAAAATGTAGAATATAAAACTAAAAGGTCATACTTCTTTAGCAAGCAGAATGCAACATTTTTCAGGCCTATTATTTTGTCTGGCAGTATGATAAACTCAGCTTTTGTTTCCTCTAAATTTCCCTGCAACCAACCATAGCACAGTCTTCTACTTTTGATTTAATTTCGTTTATTTAATTTTGAAAATGCCATACATTCAAATAGCTGAAGATTTCAAATGTAACCAAGGGGTACACATTTAATCACTTATTAAAATGTGGTGAAATAATTATCAGTTGTGCATATTAATTTCGATGTGCTTCTAACTAAATCAAAATTGAGATAGCCTTAACTATGACATTCCAAATGCACTCCCCTGTAGTGCCTACTATTGTGTTTATTTATGATACTGGTGGTTTTGAAAACAAAGTGCTACAAATTACCAAAACACTGTGGATTCCCAGTAGATGGCAAATTTTACCTGAGATTTAAAATGCCATGCAAACTATAGCAATGTACAATTTATCCAATGCATATGCATGCAGAAGTTTGTAAATCTTATTAGAATAAAGGTGCATTTCCAGTGGTGTAATAGTTAAAAAAAAAAAAAACCACCCTATGTAATTGAAACTCTTATGGCAATTCAGCAAATTAATTTTTAGAAAATAGCTTAATATACCTTTCGATAGGCAAAGTTCTTTTTGATTATTTCTCTCTCCCTTGTTTTTAATACACAAACCCCACATGATGACTGTAGTGAAATAGTTTGCGTTAGTGTTGACAAAGTCAGTTACGGTAACTGCGAAAAGCAGTTTGGTTAACTCAACTTTCTACGATCAGTTGTAAGTAGTGGTCAGTCCGGCCCTCTAGTAAGAAGGCACGTTTGCGTGAGAGCCCACATACGTGCTGCATTCACCAGTTCTTGATGTGTACCTCTGTGTGCAAGGATTCGACAGCCTTCTGGCTTGCCGCATCTGGAACACAGTGCAAAGCTAAGGTTAGAGTTAACCTACACTGGGGAAAGGAGGAAAAGAGAAAGTGCTGCTGGTAGTTACAGCTATAGGCAGTCCAGTCTGCCCCACCACAAAGCACAAAACAAACGCCCTCTCCAGTTTTCCTCTTCCCAACAGACATTGTTTTTGCAGAGAGTCTCATACTTGACTGCTGAAAAGGCCACATAAAACAGGCAGTTAACAAAATTAACACTTATAAAGTGACTTCTGAGATGGTCCAAAAGGATATAAGAAAAATGACTTAAGAAATGAGAAAAATGGATATGTATTTACTGATCTGTAGTATTACTATCAAGAAATGATTAAAAGACAGCATATAACTACCGGGAAAATACTAAGAAATGCAGAATATCTAGCATTTATAATGAATCTGTGATCATAAGGCCATCATTTACATATTAGACAACATTCTGCAAAGTGCAGTATTTCAAGACACTTAAAACCTTTTCATTCCTCAATAGAATTTGTATTGTTAGACAGAGACCAGTGACCAAAATATTAAAGTGAATTCTTATTCCTATGATGTACTTGAACAGGAAAAGTTAAAACATTTTCTTATTATCACTGACAATGCTTAGTTGTTTCAATTTTATTGTCATACTACCACAAAGATAATGATGAGAGCGAAAAAAAGTCTTTTAAAATTAATTTACTAGAAAATAAGAACAAAAACATGAAATGAAAAATTATGGCTGAGAACATGCACTTATATTTAAGGTGCCTGGTGCTCAATGGTCTTATTTCACTTCATAAGCCAAAAATGCTTTAACTGAAATCAGAGGAAGTAAAGAGGAAATGGCAGATTCAGAAAAGCGTAATGGCTACAACTAAGGGGGCCTTACTAAGAATGTGTCAAGTAATACCAAACGTAGACCCGACTGAGCAGTACGAGTTCCGAAAACAAAGCAAGGAAACGTTCGTTCTTCTGTGGCCCCGCTTGTGCATTTAAGACAATACAATGCACAGAAAGTTATGTGTACATAACACTAGAGGAAGCACTACATTAGAAATGCATTGTTTTTTTGCAAATCCGATTGGCATGAAAGTCAACGTGCAGGTAAATCTGAGTATGGAAAGAAGCCAGAAGAACCAGGGCCCGAGGACTGAAGAGCGGCAGGGTGGGGGCGCACGGGGCGCGAGTACGAAGAGGAGGACACGTACTGAGGACGTGGGTCGGCCGGGCCCCCGCCGTGCAACGATGGCGCCGGAGACTGCCTTGATCCAGCTGTGCATCTCCTCCGGGCTGTCAGCCTGGGGACAGAGGGGGCTCGGTCAGCTTTTCCTGAAGCAGCGCCTACCTCCTATAAATCCAGAGTATTCGTTTTGGTAATCAAGTGTCAACAGCAGTTATTCGAACGCAATGGTTTTCCAAAACATTTTCCAAAGCATTTTTGTAAGCCAGGTTTTGCTTGGTGAATTACTACCTAGTGATGTAAGCAGGGTGCTTCATCTTTTAAAATAAGACACATCGATAAATGTCAAAAGGAATTCCTCTGGAGAGGAAAAGTCACAGAAAGAACTCATTTTGCTCCACTACTGGTTAAACTCCAAATCTGTTACAAAAACATTTATGTAATTGTGTAGTTTAAAAAAAAAAAAAAAAAAAATCACATTGATATTTTGTATTCTTTTTATAAAAATAATTTCTACTATGACCCTAAATCCTAAAGGACATATTGATAGTCATACTCCCTGATAGAACTGTGACTAGCTATGTGAATTAAAAACCTTACTGTAACATTAATCCAGTTAAACAAGGACCTAACAAGGGGTGTAGAGAGCATGCCTGCAGAAGTTCAAAATTTTAAAGAGACAAACTATTTTTAAACCACTAATATCAACAAAGAATTTTTACAAAGAAAAACTCAAAGCAGCTAAGGTTTAGAGTATCTTTCATTCACTGCAAACAGGAGCACTTTAAAAGGATCATGCTGGCAGTTATTCTAGAAACTTATCCTAAAGAAGAAATGCAGGTAAATTTACACACAAAAATGTTCATCAGCACATTATCACATAAACGCATGAAAACTGAAGGAATGATCAGCAGCAAAAAGTAGCGAAGCAACTTAATCGTGGCACATTCATACAAGAGAGTACAGTATAACTCTGAAAGATTTTCACAGAATTTTTAACAATGTTGAAAAAATAGCTGCAATATATTAAAATAGGACATAACACTATATTATAAATCACTGGTTATAAAAATATGTGCCTTAAGAAAGTTAGTAAAAAAAATAAAAAATAAAAATGATTGCCAGAATGTGGGATTGTTTTATAACCCATCCCTTTCTTTATATTTTTCTATAATTTCTAGTTTTTCTGTAATAAAAATATGTAACTTTTATTTTAAAATTATTTTAATTACCAAAAAAGATAAAATTGAGCTAAAGTATGTACAAAAATACAATCTGAATTTACTAGCATTTAAGTTAAAACAGTATTTCCTTCCTTCAAATACTAATTCACAACAAAAACTGCCCCAAGTGGCTAAACATGTGACCTATCAATGATCTTACATGACACAATTTTATTAACCAGATATTCCCTGATAGATTACAACTGTCATTATTTTGCTTATTCTCATAAGCAACAAGTTTATGAATATTTTACTTCCAAATTATTAATTTCTTCTTAGGTGGATCTAATCTCCAAAGTACATTACCTGCACATAGAAAGTTCGAGATGATGTTACGATTTCAAACAGGTTGTCCCTCATCATTATGTCACTGTTGAAAAAAAAAAAAAGCACAATTTTACTTAAATAGCAGTTGTTTGACAGTTTTTAACTTTTTAAAATCCAATATTAAATATGTCAATAAGAAAATAAACAAAGGTAAAATATAGATTTAACAGACTAAATTATCTTTTCAATTATTTTTACATTTTGTGTTTTACATAGTTAAAAGGATATGTTGAAAAGATTTATAAAACAACTTTAAAATTCAAAGTTTTCAACTGTGAAGAAGTCAGTTTGCTCAAAGAAACACTAGGAGAGCTGACATGTTTTGCTATTTTGTAGCAACTTCAAAATATAAAATAATACACCTATTTGTCAAATATGATAGTATAAGTTGTTCATATTAATTTTTTCTTTTCCATTAATAAGCTTATCATTTATTTCCTAAATTTTAGTTTACAAATAAAACAAAACTTCAAGGATTTTGAAAGTCCTAGCATATCTCAACTATAAAGAATTTAAAGTAACACTGGAAGTAACACAGAAACACAACAGCTGCTAAGAACATCAATCAAATCAAGGCACCACCGCAGGCTACAGCTGTGCCAGGCGCCAAGTGGGAGCAGGGCTTACCTCTGCTTGCATTCCTGGACTTTGTGAACCTCTTTAAGTGGAATTACACGGAGAGGCTCCTTTTCCTGGCAAAAAGAAAACAAACAAATACAGAACATAGATTCCTAAAATCTGTGTAAGGGTTAGTTGTCTTATTTGGAGATCTAGGTGAAAATGATGCTACTTTCTTAAAGCACATCTAAGACAAATCTGCCTTCTTGAATCATCCATCATCACCACAGCTTTAGTACTACAAACTTATATGAACTAGAGCTAGAAATAAGGAAACTGCCACATAACACATATTCACATTATTTCTTAATGCCAATAGTCATTAAAAGCCATCAACTAGCAGGCCCTGGTGAAGCAGCGGTTAAGTCAATCACCTCTGAAGGAGTACAGGCAACACAGCCCTGGGTTCAAGTCCAGAATCCAGAGGGGAATAACTAAATAAAAATAAAATAAAATGCTTCTTCCTCCTCTCTCTTCCTGCCTGCCTGCATACTTGCCTATATTCATGCCTACACCTTTCCTAAAATTAAAAAAAAAAAAAAAAAAGCCATCAAACCATGAGACTTTCCCCCCATCTCCCCAATGAACGGAGTACTTCCTCTTTAGGAATGTTATTTTGATGTGGAAGATACCAAAAGAGCAGAATATCTAGCTTTTTTAAAGTTTCTCATTTTAAGAATATCACTTTATATGAATACACTATTTTAAATAACTTCCTCATTGAACTTTTACTAAGTGCCAGGACATCCGTGAGTTTTTAAGTGTGTTACCTCACCTAAACTTTCCACAATTCTACAATACATGATGCACTGTAATTTACCTGAGAAAACAAGATTTAGACATGTTAAAAGAAGTAGATGGAAATACAGATACAAGGCAAAACTAGTTCCTAACAGCACCATATTTATATAAGATTAAGACATACAATGATTTCATGTAGTACCAAGAAAAAATTAAATGGGTCAAACGCTTTTAAAAATCTTAATACTTTTTTTAAAGTTTAACAAAATTATTTATGTAAAAAGTTTCAGCTTATAAGACTTACAAATAACACAAAGAACTTCTGTATACCCCTGCAATGTTATTTTCTAAAATGTCAGTATTTTATGTTTGCTAAATCACTGTGTATATATGAATATGGTGTGTGTATATATTGTCTGGAAATGTCTGAAGGCAAGTTGTAGATAAGATACACTTTAATACGATATACTTCAAAGAACAATGTTCTCTTATACAACCACAGTACAATTATGAAAACTTGGAACACATTGATGCAATACTATCAGCTACACCATATTCAGATTCAATTCACTGTCTAAGCAATATCCTTCACAGCAAAAGAAAATCTATGCATTTTCTGATGTAGGATTCAACCTGGGATCAGACCTTGTATTAGCTGTCATGTTCCAAAGCCTCCTTTACCGAAAGATAGTTCTTCAGTCTTTTCTTTCTCTTTCATGACCTTTAGGGTTTCAGAGTCCAGGCCAGTTATTTTGTAGAATGTGCTTAATTAGGGTTTGTCTGATGCTAATCATGCTTAGATTCAGGTTATACAGTTTTGGCAGGAAACCACAGATGTGACATAGTATTTTCCTCAAAGCATCACTCTTAAGGGTACATGACAGTGGTGTGTTCATTACCAGTGTGTTAACTGATCTCTTGCTTAAGGTTCATGTTTGCCAGTAACTGTAAAGTTATTCTTTTCTCCTTTGTCATTACTAAATATCTTGTGGGGAGACACTTAAAAGAGTCTATGTATAAATGCCTAGCTTCTCATGAGTTTTGCCCACTAGTTTTACCAAACATGGAGAATCCTTGTCTGAAACCATCATTACAACAGGATCAGCCAAATGGTGATTTTTCTAACTCTGTCAATTAATCTCTATAGATTAGTTGGAATTTTACTCTAAGGAAATGCTTTCCCTTCTCCATTTTTTTATTCATGACTTTATGGGTTACAATTATTATTATTTTGTTGCTCAAATTGTCCAGGTTTGGGGCACTGGGAGCCCCCTCAAACTGGCTTCTGTGTTCTTTGACATGTCTCCATCACCCTCTGAGTCACTTCCTTACTTTCTGTCACAACCACAAGCTCTGAGCTTGGCTTGTACTCTCCCCACCACGGCTCTGAAACTGGCCAGTTCCCTGGTTCCTTTTCTTAAAGAATGGCATTTGCAGTGGCTTTGGGGGGAGATGGTTTGCCTTTTTCTCTTCACTGAGTCATGTCTTTCTCACGATAAATGAAAATATACCTGTGAAGTTTTAATTTCTGCTGCTGTAATTATGAGTGACATTATATATAATTTTAACATGTTTAGGAATCACTCTAATTTCTTTGCAAATGGATTCTCTACTCAAGTCCTTTTCCCACTTTTATGGCAGATGCTTTCCCGACCCCGATTTTCTCTGTTTCTTTAATTGAACCAACCACCAACTAAGACAAAGGTTGAAAACACAGCACAAAGATCTGGCTTTCCTGAATCATTCTGGGTGGAATGCTGACCTGTGCCCTACTACCCTGAATATTTTAGTGTGTATTTCCTGCAAAAACATTCTCTTTATTATCACAATATAACCACCAAAAGCAGGAAAGGCTCCTCAAGGGTCCCCCAAGTCTTTTATTTAAGTAAAATAATTCAGTTCAGAACCACAGACTGCATTTGCCAAATCTTTTGTCCTTCCTTCAGTCATTCTTCCTGACTTCCAGAATCTTCACTCTACTGAAGATTATATGGCAGTTATTTTGTAGAATGTTCCTCTTTTGGTTGTCTGATCTTTCCTTATGACAGATTCAGGTGATGCACCTTTAACAGGAATATCTCAAAAGAGATGCTGCAGTCTTCCCAATTCATGTCAGATTGTAAATGATTTTAATTCATCTCATCATCGATGAAATCTACTTTTAATCATTTGATCACCCAATTAAACTTCCAGTTTTCTTCACTGTAAAGCTACTTTACCCCACTTTGTACTTAAATATTTTGTAGAGAGGGAACTTGAAACTTGTCATCTGTCATTCCTCATCATACACACATATGTTCATTCACTCACTCATTCACTTATACCTGTATGGGTCTATGGATTCCTATTTTATTCAATAGGTAATAGTCTGCTACCATCATTACTTATTTTGATGCTCAAATTGTCCCATATTTGATGAGGGAAATATTTCAAGTTCCTTCTGACACATCCCTCTCATGCTGTGAGTACTTCCTTGCTTTTTAACATGGACATTCCAAGCTCATTTTATATTTATTTCTCTGGTCCCAGTTCTGGAATCTTGCCATTTCTCCATGGAGCACAGGTTTCTTTCAATGAAAAATGGTCATTTTTTTTTCCACGCACAGAACTAGAGACTATTATTACATGCATGTAGGTATGCATAAACATATGAACATGTTTACATTTGTTTTTATTTCTACAGCTATCTGTATATGTTACAAGTTCACATCAATACATCCAGTTCTGATCTAAAACAAAATCTTTTTTATTTTCCATTTTTATTACTCCTTACATCGAGAGCAAGGAACCTGGCTTCCGTTATCCTTCAGATTTTTCTAAATCAGTAAATCTGTCTGCTATGAGTCTCCCACCTCTGCCCCAACCTTCTCCTGATGGAGACGCTCTCCTCTTCCTGCTCTGTTGCATTAATCTCCCCAGAAAAATGGACTCCTTGTCCTGCTGGGGCTCTGACTGCCCACACCAGGCCACTCTTAGTTCTTTCTTCTACTCCTACCTCACCCCACCACGGATGTCCTACACTGATTTACCTCACCTAAAAATATTAGGTCTGAATTGTCTGGGATTTATAGGAGAAAAAGATGACAAAAAAGATAAACAATCACCTTGATTTTTAAGATTCTTTGCAAAGGTGTGCCCTGGTGACCTAACAGGTCCATCACCTCCAAAGGAGCACAGGTCACAGATCCCTGTGTTCGAGGCCCAGGTCCAGGCAGAAACAACCAGTGTGAACAACTAAATAAAAATAAAATGCTTCTTGCTCCCCTCTCTTCCCGCCTGCCTGCCTGCTTTCCTTCACTCCTGCCTCCACCGTTCCTTAAAAAAAAAAAAATTCTTTACATATTATGGATATTAATGTTTATCTCTAACATCTTATAATTATTTTCTCTAGTTTTTCAGTTGTACATTTAAATATTTTCTATTTGCTGAAAAACTTTGAAATCTTTATCATTTAGGGAGATATACTAAAATATTTACAGATGAAGGGATATGTAGAATTTTCTTCAAAAGATGGAGGGAAACAAAACCAGCCATGTGTTGAAATGATGAAATCTGGGGTTCAGAATGCTAGTCTAAGTACTCATTTTTAAAGTTTTCCAGAATCAAAAATTTTATGAAACACCCTTTTTATACTTCAAGCATCAATTTTTCTCATAAACCATTCTTAAAAATTGGGAAAGATATTTTTAAACTTCATTTTCACAGTCCAGCTCTTCTGACTAGGAGCCATCATTGTAAATGTCTCTCTGTGCCATCCTCTGTGCCAAAAAGAAAGGCGGGGATATGGCATTTCTTAAGACTGCCCCATGTGTCCTTGAGATTTTTGTCCGAGCTGCCAGCTTGCTGAGGCTGGAGTTTCTGCACTTACCCGAAGGTGCTGGGCAGGGTCCGCCACAGCTGAGCACCGCTGCTTGCCTGCGTGCCCGGCCCTGAAACTCTAGACGCCCGGGAATTTCAGAAATGTTAAAGTCTGTGTTTGTGGGGGGTCGGGGGCGACTTAGGTATTTTAGTCATTGATAAAGGTCAGTAATTACAAATAATTTAAAGTTTTTATTGTCTTAGTATTTAAAATACTCCATTCTAACTTATTTAGCCTATACACTCAGTATAACTTCCCTGCCTCCTTTAAGAGTTTAACATTCTTTCATCTGATTGTACAGCATAACAGCCACCATGGAGGTTTTCAAAATTTATTAAATATTTCTATAATAGCTCTGTCGCAATATAATTCCTGTGGATGACAGGGGCACAAGTACATTTCTCTGACAAAATTAAGCTCCTAAAGGCCAGAACATCACTAACTAGTCTCTTTAATTTCTTGCTCCCAAAACACAACACCAGGACCACGGAAAGCTCACCGAGTACTGCTGCATGAATGACTCTTCCCGGAATACTGGCATTAATGAAAGGCAGTGAATCAACCTGCTTGCCAGCCAAGCACAGTGTATTCTGAGACCCCAAGGCTGATACTTTTGAACCAAGTAACAACTACTTCTGATTGAAGCCCTTAGAATCTGAAGCTAGGAAGTCCTCCCACCCTTCATGATAAAATGACTATTCTTAATAAGCTATGTCACTTTCCATTAATTCAAAAATATTTACTAACTACCAAGTGTTAGGTGCTACATTCATTAAAAGGTATAAAAAAAGAACCTTTGTTCTCAAGAAGCTCATGTCACTAACTGGTAGAGACAAGTACAGGCACAGTTACAAAGCACAATAGGAAGTTACTAGGGCAGAAATAGTAACAGGTGGAAAGAGAAGCCATTTAGTTGAGTCTAAAAACAGCCCAGGAGATCAGATGCCTGAGATGAATCTTCAAGTATAAACTTCCTATACTCTAGGGTTCTGCTGTCCAGGACAGAAACCATCAGCTATCTGTAAGTATTTACACTAAAATTAACAACAGTTTAATTAGTGAAGTCAGGCTCCTCAGTCACATCAGCCGCATTTTCAATGCTCAACAGCCACATGCAGTAGAGGCAGACCTGGCCATTGCCAGCTTAGAACATTTCCATCAGTGTACAAAGTTCTACTGGACAGTGCTGTTCTGGTCTTTTCATTCAAATAAAGTATATGGTTGAAGGCCCCACAAAACACAAAGAGGTAGTATAAATATGCACAGTGTAAAACTGCATTCAACTTCCTCAATCATCTGTTGTAGAACTCAGGCCCGTGACAAGAGTACTTTGAATAAAATGTCACTCAAGTCAAAACAGGGACTTTCAATCTTTGATTCTACCTTCAGATAAGACAAAAATGTCTTATATCAAAAAACTTACATAAGTCAATCTGAAATAAGAAAAAAATGTCAGCAGGCAGGGAAGAGAAGTCAGTAATGCAGAGGGTTAAATGTTAACTATTCTAGAAACTTAATTCTTTCCACCACCTCCCTCTCATGCCCCCTTTAGAGAAAACTTGTAAACTTAAGTGTTCTGATATTTTTAATTCTCTCAAGATGGAAAACTTTTGAAGATACGATCTTTTTATTTCCAATATATTTTAATAAAAATACCATTAACCCAAAGCACCATGACAAAATGCCATGAACTGTATATATCTCTCAAAACTAAAATTCGATTATTTTAAAGATAAGAAGGACAATAAATGATAACTAACAACAGTATAAGAGTTTGCAAACATTGTTAAAGCAGCATTCATGACACAGCAACGTACCAGTTCAGATTTGAAGTAGCCTATTGTGTTTTCATCCAACTGAAAATATCTTCTCTTCCAGTTTTTCATCTACCAGAGATGAACACAGACATAAGACTTTTCTGTTTCTAAGAATGTCAAATGTTAATGACCACTTAATTATTCTGATATGAACCACAATCAGAAATGTCAAACACTGAACAACCTCACTACCTCTCTCCCTGAGGAAATCTATGAAACGTCATCTCTTATGCTACGTAAGCCTTAGGTTCCCCATTCAACTTTGGTGGCTGGCAGTCAGCTTTTATTAAGATTTGGCTTCATATTTTAAAGCTCAAAAAGTTACTGCTCCCCGCAAAAAAGCAATTCCCCATGCCCCACCACCAAAGTAAACGCTATCAAGAGTTTAAGAACAAGCACAGGAAATGTTAAAAAACCACATCAAGTTTCTCCATCTATAAAATGCATGTTTCTCCAAGTACTTTCGATTAATAGTAAAACAATACATATTTAGTAAAATAAACCTACTTTGTACAAATATTTTTGGTCAATGTAATGCTTTTGTGAAAACATTTTAGTATGTCTAAGAGTTGGTACTTCAGACTTTAAAAAAAAAAGGGAATTCTGAAAAAACTTAACATGAGTGAGTCACAGCCTGAGAATTCTGACTTTACCTGTATCCTTGCTCTGTCAGAGTCCCCCAGCCCTCTCCTTCATTCCCCTTAGCCTAAAGAAGGTCAAAGAGGGCTGAAAGGTCTTTCCTGGGCTGGACCTATGTGATTTAGAGTTGCTATAAAGTGACACAAAGTCACAAAGAACTGCCAGCAAAGTTTTAAGCATTTCTTTACTTACAGAAAATTATTTTCCTTATCTCAAAACTTTAAAATTTATTTTGCTGTGAAATTCCAAAGATTTGGTTCATAGAGAAAGAAAAGCTTAAATTTTAGAAAGATGCTTTGGAACCTTGGAAACATTGGTAAATTTACTTCGTACAGTTCCCCTCTGGCTCTGTTGTGAGAAGAGCATCTGGGCTAACCCATAATGGCTTTTACAGGGACCAGGTGCTGTGCTAAGTGCTCACTTACTAGCCCCTTTCAGAAAAGCCTCTGGGTGACAGGTTTTATGATTTTCCACAGAAAGAAAACCGGGAGTCTAAGAGGTTAAGTAAATACCAAGGTCACAGAGTTTTCAGCTGAGGTCAGTGCCAAACCAAATCAAATGAGGGACCCTTCCCCACCCCACCCCCCTGCCTGTCTCTTCCCTGCCACCTCCCTGACCTACTCTCCAGGGAAGGGGTGGGGGTGGAAATCAGTAAGAAACTTACAAATGTAAACTGTTAGGAAAGCTCATCTAAAATGGACAGTCAGTGGCACTAAGCATTCAGTTTATCTGATCACCCACATACCAAGCCAACAGGAGGGAAGTCCGAACATAGAATAATCCCTGTTCTACCTCCTCACTCCCTTTATTCAGCATGCTGGCCTCACACTTTGGGTCTTTCAAAAACAAAGCAACCAAGTTGTTAAGGTGGGAGTCTGCTAATGCATACTCAGCTTTCATCATTTCACATATTTAGTTAATACTCACCACTGCTCCTTGTTTCACACAATACCCAGCTTTGATAACTGCGCTATCCAAAGGTGGTTTAGGAGAAAAGTAAGGAAGATGGCTTTGTGACCGTTTCAAATTATTTCTGTCAATACTTTCACCACATTCATTTATTTCTTCTTTCTAAAATGAAGCAAAAAAAAAGTTCTTTTCTTGCTTGCTTAGCTTCAAAACACATGTGTTTCAAGTTGTTATCCTCGTAGAAAAATCTTAGTTCACTGAGGAATACAAATTTGGAAGTGAAGCGTTTTCTAATTAATATGAAACAATAATAAATTTCACACCACCACTAATTAAAACACGTATTTCTATTTCTTTTGTCCTGCAGAAGTTCTGCAACTAGAGATTTGGGTGTGTGGTGTGGGAGTAGGGAGGGTTAACTTTTATTCTGAAATAACTAAATTGACAGGAGAATATAAAATGTAAGAGGTCCTATGTACTCTTCAACTAGTTTCGCCCAATGGGGACACTAAATAACTACAATACACTAACAAAACAGACAGAGGAACATTCGACAACCCTTTTCAGATTTCATCAGTTTTACAGGTCCTCTCTGTCTCTGTGTGTGCATCACCCTGCACCCTGCACCACCACAGACTCGCCGTCACTCAAGGCTTCTCTGGGTCACCCACCCCTTTAGAGCCCTATGTCCAACCCTCTGTCAACCACTAATTTGTTCTCCCCCTATTATTTTGACATTTAGAGAATATAATATAAATGGAATCATACAGTGCCCTTTAGAGACTGGGTTTTTTCACTCAGCATAAATCCCTCAGTGTCATTCAGGCTTCCTTGGATCACAGCTCACCCTGCCTCAATGCAGGGCAGTGTTCGTGGTCTGACTGCACCACCAGTTACTCAAACATTCCCCGATTCAAGGACATTTGAGTTGTTCCCAGTTTTTGGCTATTAGAAATAAAGCTGTTATCAACATTCATGTGCAGGTTTTCAAATGAGTGTAAGCCTTCGTTCCTCTAAGATAAATGCCTAGAAATGCAAATATTAGATCGTTTAGTAACTGCAAGTTTACTTCTACTATAAAATACTGCCAAATTGTTTTTCAGAGTGGCTGTTTTACATTCCCACTGATCATACAGGAGTGACTTCATTTCTCCTCAACCTTGTCAGCATTTGTGCTATCGTTAGCTTTTATTTGAATCTTCCTGACAGGTGTTTGGTGATATCGCATTGTGGACTTGATTTGCATTTCCCTACTGGCTGATGATGGTGAACATCTTTTCTCATGCTTATTTGCCATCTATGTATCTCTTTATCATTTAGTGAAATACCTGTTCATGAATTTCGCCCATTTTTTAATCAGTTTGGTTTTTACTGGTGAGTTTTGATAGTTCTTTAGCTAGTGCTTAGTTGGATATGTGCCTTACAAATACATTCTGCCAGTGTGGAGCTTTTCTTTTCATCCTCTTAACAGGGTTTTCCACAGAGAAAACATTTTTAATTACACATATTTATAAACTTTTATCTGGCAATTTTATTTCGAGCAACTTATCCTTTACAAAAATATCATCTATGCCTCTAAAGCTTATACTGTAAGAATGTTCATCAAAGCATTTATGAGATAATACAAATATGTACATATATTTATGTTTGTGTGTGTGTATCTCTGCCCCTGATTCATGACACAGGGCTCCTAAAAGCCTTTGCTGAAGCCACCACAGAGACCGAAGTACAGGGCCCAGAGATTTCCGGGTGGTAAACACAGAGGTGCTGGAGAAACGCCGAGAGGGCAGGGAAACACTCCAGCACTTCGCACTACATGGCTCGTCGGCTGGATGTTCATCTGTATCCTTTTACAATAAAATGACAAATAGTAAGTAAACTTTCCCTAAGTTCTGTGAGATGCTCTGGCAAGTTCAAACCAAGGAGGGGGTTCAGGGAACCTCCATTTTATAGCCCAGAGTGTCAAGCTAGACTTGTGATTGGCGTCTGGGGAGTGGGGTGGTAAACAATGTTGTGGGACTGAGTCCTTAGCCCTTGGGAGCCCATAGATGGTGTCAGGACTGAGAAATTATAGGCCACACAGCTGGTGTCGCAGAATCCTTGGTGTGGGGGGAATCCGTAGAAGTGTTGGAAGACAACAGTGTGAGAGCAAAGGAGAAGCACATAGAAAAGAGAGTGGGGTTTTCTTACTCACAAGAGAAAAAGGAAGAAAGACTCTGTTCAACAATAGAGGATTTGTAAATTACGATAAATCCATGGCAAAACCTACAGTCATTAAAAATGATGCAGATTAATTTATGACTTGGAAAATGTTTGAGATGTAAGTAAGAAGCAGTGTGTTTTATCCGTGCTTTCCAAATTTATAAGAGGCCCTTGAAACAAGAAACGAACAGTTTTTATATTAATTAGCAGTTGTCATCAGCACAGCTACACTATCAGAGTTGTGACACACAGTAAGCTAACCCGCATGCGCTAGAAGAACCCGTGTGTTACCTGAGTGGGAGTAATGATGGGCACACCACCAACAATGTCAGTTCTGTAAGACACCTGTTTCTTCCCACATTCACCTGGACGACTTAGGTTATCAGAATGCGGCTGTGAGTCTGACTGCTTTGGTACCTGAAATAACAAGTCAGATGAATCACTGTGCAGCCAGCACAGTGAAAGGTTCTCCTCCTCATTTCTCTGCTACAGTATATGCTGTATAATAGGACCATCGTTTACCACGCACTTACTTGGGCAGGTACTGCTTCCAGTGTTTCTCACGCAACCCTCCTCTCAGCCCTATGGCACAGGGACGGCACCTCACTGCAGTGCTGAGAGCAGGCTCAGAGGGAGCGGGCACCGTAGCTTAGATCCCGGTTACACTATGTTCCAGCAAAGTTTGTGTCACTCTCATCTACACTCAACCCTCAGCACAGTCCCTGTTTATTAGAGTACTTGACACTGTATGCTAGCTCTGTGCTTTTATCTTCCCTCGTTCCACTTTTACCCAGGATTCTGCGAGGCCCTGGAGGACAGGGATAATGGCATATGTATCATTACTGACTTCAAGGGATTCTACTGCTGAAACTATTAAGAATTCAATAAATGATGAAAGACTGATTCAATGGATGAATCCACTATCAGCAAGAAAAAAGAATAAAATGTTTACTAAAAATTTTAAATCAAAATGTTCAAAGTAACTTAAAACTTACTAGGAATTTAAAAGAGGTCCAATACTTAAATCTTTGATAAATCACTCACAAGTATAAATAATGATGGTGATAGTAACAGAATTTCATATATTAACATCTTGCAAAAGTGGAATCAAAGAATCATAGGTATCAAAATGTTTAGCATCTATTTTTAGCTTTTCTGATGTTTCCTAATTGAGGAATAAGGCTCATCAATATTTCTGTTTATAGCCTTTCATGTAATCTGTATTTGAATTATACATTTTTTTTAAAGGAAAGGTACAGGCACAAATGAAGGTAAGCAGAGGCAGGTAAGCTGGAAGAAGTACTTTATTTTTATTTATTTGGTTGTTCGTCTTGGTTGTTTCCCAGGTCGAGACATGAACCAGGATCCTTGGGATGCATGTGAACTGTGCTGGCTGAAGGCAGCTGACCAAGCCACTACTCCACCAGGACTTGTCAACTTGTCTATTTTTAAGGCTTTGAAAAAACGTACTGACACGCCCTGGTGCAGTAGCAGTTAAGTACGCAAGTCCTGACTGCATTCAAGAGCACAGTCCATACATATCCCGAGGACCAAGTTTTCATCCCTGGGCAAAAGCAGGGCTGGGGGGTGGGGGCGGTATATGAAGCTACCAAGGTGAACAACTAAATAAAAATAATAAAAAGCTTCTTCCTCCTCTCTCTTTCTGCCTGCCTACTCACCTTCATTCCTGCCTGCACCTCTCCTTTAAAAATAAATAAGAAATGCATTAAAGTATGTTCAGCACCAATTATTATGTTGAACATGATTAAATCTCTCTCCAATGATTTAAAGGGCATTTGAGGATCTTGCATTTTTCAGAAACATTATGACAAATACTATCAGCCATCACAGGAGCAGTAGTATAAAAACATTTAATTTAAAATTAAATAACTTGCTTGTCACACAGCTAGTTCCCATTAATAGGGTACTAGCCTAACAACAGGGGACACCATTCATACTACATTAAAAAACCTAAACCATTTATTAATGTGATTCCAAAGCACAAGCTTTATTGTGCATGAATTACCACGTAGGAACATAATTAAAAACTTCAGACTCCCAGACTCCATATCCAGACATTGAGTCAATAAATCTACAGTGCAGTCCACAAAACTGTACTTTACCTAAATGTTTGTGAGATAGGTATTTCATAAACACCACTTTGAAAACACTGCTCAAAGCCTGTACTCTTTCATGATGCCACTAACACCTCCTATCTACCACACCAGGTCTGTAGGAAGCAAAAAGTTACAGAATGGTGTTTGCTAAGAAGGCTTTACAAGAAGTTTTTTACAAAATATTGAGCAAATTTAGTATATGTGTGGATGAGATGACAGCAAATTATAGTGGATCCTAAACCACATCACTATAACATTAGATATAAACAACCAGTTTCAGCTGATTTCTGAGATTCCCTCTCCTGTCCTTCTTTCCCTCTTCTCCCAGAAGATGCTCCCTTCAAGGTTGCCTCTCCAGCCTAGCCCTCCACCCGCTCTCTCTCATCCATATTTATATACAACTCAGTCACAGGCAGAAACAAAGAGGGAAACAGAAAGACAAAGGGACTGTTTCTGAATCCTATGAGTTTTTTCTAAGACAATGCATATTTTGGGGGTGCCTTTTAAAGGCAATATGATAATGGAAAGAATTTCACTTGACAAGATTTGCATAAATGCATAAGAGTGAAAGGACTACAAAAACACACTACAAACAAGTGATGGAGATCAGCGTTTTCTGATGAACACCACCATCCATTTCAATTGCTTCTATAGAAAAAACGTGCCTAAGTTATCCCATTCAGAACAGAAAAGAACATTAAGAAAATACACCACCAGAGGAAAAAAAAAATTCAACTACATTAGCTGAAATGTGAACAAAAGACCCATATAAAGAAGTTTCCCCTCTTTCAAGAAGCTGAGTTTAGTCATACATGGGGATTTCCAAAGAAAAAATTCTTAATATCAACCTAAAAATATACTAAAATTTATATTGGTTTTCCCACTTTTCTTCTAGAAATGACATTTCATTAAAAACCCTTGCCTATGATATTTTAAACCCAATGCTCTTAATTCCTTTATAATAAAATAAAATGCTAAATAGCTTAATTGCAATGTTAGAGTTCAATAAACTAGAACTGCATTTTATAATAAAAATTATCTTATTCCCCAGCAACAAGAATACCCCCGAAATATTGCTAATTCCCTTTAAAATTCTGAATAAATTCATCTAAATTCAGCCATTTAAATAAATGTCTTTAAAACTTACAAAAAAAAAAAAAAGCCAACAATTCAATGAGACTCAGAGAAGGCAGAAAGTGTCTAAGACATTGAACATACTTGACTCCTACTGCTGTTCTTCCCCTCCCTTGCTTTCTATCCTTTTTCATTGTGGTTTTTTTGTGAGAGTTCTGGGATTGAGGTCAAGATGGCAATCTGGTAGGAAAAAGTCCTACCTCCCTCCCGCAGAGCAACTAGGAATTCACCTATTTTTCAGACATAAATACTGAGGAAAAGTGGGCCCAGAGGCTAGAGCAAGGCAGCAGCAACAGGACCACAAAGGATAAGTGAAAATGCCAAGAGTTCCAAACGACCCCAAAGAATTGGGATTTGGACCACAAAGGAGGGAGGTGGAACTACAGGAAGAACCAGGCCTCCTGGAAAGACTTCTTCAAGAGCAGGAGAGAGCCCGTCCAGCAGGACCAGGACATGGAGCCAGGGGAGAGAGTCTTGGCGAAGGGCAAGAAGACCAGTATGCCCCAGTAGTCTGAACGGGAGGCCTGACAAGAAAATTACGCTGGGTGCCGCCATACCCAGAAGGCAACTAGGGCAATTCCAACCCCAATCCCCTCCCACCAGACTGTAAAGGGGCTGCAGGACCCCCCTACAGACATCCTACCCCCGGGGCTTAAAGGAAGAAGAGAGCTTCCCAGAAGGGACGAATCCTCAATGTTACCCACCAGGACCGCCCTGTGGGTGGAGGCGGGAACTGCAGCCCGACTGCCGATTGTGGGAGAACAAGGTGGTCATTATTGTTTGGACTTGGGACACTGGATGAAAACTCTGAATACCCCACACAAACTCCAACCCCACAGGCTGATCTCTTGGGCCCCAACACAGGGTCCACCTAAGACCTTCAACAAATACAACCAAAGATGACGCCACAAAACTCAAGAATTCCCAGTGTTCAAACCAAAATCCAGGCTTATTTGGTGCAAGTCAATACTCTACACAAGGTTACCAATGCAGGGAAACCTATCCCACAGAAACATAAACAAAATGTCAAAAAGAGCAAATACACAGAGAAATATACATGAAATGGTGGATCCATTTAAAAACCCAAGAGAAAATCTGAATACAAGAGATGTATGTAAACTACATGAGGATGACTTTATGGCAACAATGATAAACATACTCATGGAAATCAAGAAAACAACAGAGGAAGAAAAAGAGAACAAAAAAGAAAGAAGAAATAAAGCAAGATATCGAAGAAATGAATAGGATAGCTGAACTAAAAAACTCCATAGAGGGACTCAAGAGTAGGATGGATGAAACCTCCAATAGAATCAGTGAGCTAGAAGATAGGGCAGAGGAATGCACTCAAGCAAATCAGCAAAGTGAGATATGAATGTATTTTTAGCAGGTATTTGCATGTGTAACAGGAAATTCTGAAAGTAGGAAAAGAAAAAGTAAAAATGATTATAGAGACTGAAGAGATAAACAAAATGGAGAATAATGATAGGGCGTGAAGACTGAAACCTAAAATGTTCAAACACAACATTATGATCTTCCTGAGGTCTCTACACATGACCTTACTTAAATTTGTAAAATGCATATGAAATTAATTTTTTTAAGAACAAAATTAAATGTATCTTACTAAGACATGGGAAATTCCTTCATTGCTATCTTATGAGTTAAATGTGTATCTACATAAATTGACATAGTAAATGCCAATAATCCTATTACCTTAATATACTATAATCACTTTGTTGACAAACTATTTCTATATCTGATAAATATTTTGATATATGTATTTTGCAGATTATAAAAACATTATTTTTTACCAACAAATTTATCTTAAAAACTATTAAAGTCAACATGTAAAATAAAACTAAAAAACTAAAAAATCTACATACGTTTTAATCTGTTTACATTAAACACTACCCAAACTCTACCCAATTTCTTTTGCAGTCAAATAAACTTGAAAGTGTCATTTGTATAGATGGTTTCATACTATTAATAAATTAGATAAAGCAACTCCATAACTGAAATAGTTTAAAAAGCCTGAGATCACTCCTACTTTTCCTCATAAAGCATTAAGAAACCAATGCTGCTAATTGCTGTAAATTATAAAAAATGAATTCAGTAAGGTTTTTAAGATATTATCTTTTTAAAGAATATTTCCAAACAGGGAATATTTACTAAGAGTTTAAAAAAATCAGTTAAAACCTTTAATAATATGTACTTCTGAATCAGTTGAAAAAAATGTCTTTCCTGAAACTGCACAAACCTAAAATAACTTCTGCTTCATGTACAGATCAGATGCAGTGCGTGGGTGTTTTCTGTCATGTGGTAACAAGCTGTTCTGGTGCAAGACAAAAACTTCGACTTAACTTCGGGAACAGCTTTAGTTGTATTAACTCTTTAATGTGTTGAGATATAAATATGGGAGCATTCGTTTTAGACAGAAAGTAACAAGTGACTGACATATGCTGACTTTCAGGGCATATGCTTCTTGAGAATCAGTCATTTAGGGTTAGTAAAAAACTGAACTTTAGTTAAAACACTTCAATTTACACAAACTTCCCAGAGGACTGCCTTCTTATGCCGGCCTACTCTGTGGTTCTCCCGAGTGAGTAGTAGGAAAAAGTAGAAAGAAAAGAACCTACCCATTTGTTTATCATCACCAGGAGTAAACTCTCTCAGAAAAGTCTGATTTTGCTTTGGCAACAGAATAAGGAAAGGACTCTTTTTCGGGAAGCAGTACAATATGCTACACTGTAAATAATTAAAACATACTCATGTTCACCAGAAACTAAAAAGCGGCCCAGGCTGGAAGCAGGAAGCTGCAGCACATGAGTGCAAATGTACCGAGCACTGCAGCTCAAAGAGAAAAAGCAAGTGGAAGAGGAGTTTCCAGACAAACTGCCAATAACCATGTGGGCAGGAACCTCTGGCTCTTCAAGTCCAGACCCTATTCAATACCTCATTTCTAAGCCCTTCATTCCCTTGGTCCTGCTCCCATCTTCAGCTCCTACCCTAACAGTCCCATCTTGGGACCTGCGCCTACTACCCGGGCAGGTGGCAGAAAGCCTCATTCCATTTTGGAAGGAAAAGCCATATCCTTAAGGTAGATCTCTATATGCATTTTCCCATTAAAAATATTACTGAAAGCACTGGTTAAAATCTATAGTAATATAAATCCTTATTAGATACACAATGGGCTGAAAAGACATTTATAGACTGATTTAAATGGCAATATTCACCAAGTTAAAGTAATCACTCTAAACACACCTCTTTTTAAAACCAACTTTGAGGATGCAAACTGTTGGTAAGACTGGGGTCTTTGGTAGGTGCATTTTAAAAGATAAAGATTACATCCAGACATTTTTTAATAGAAATACTTACTGTAATTTTTATAGCTTTGTTCAACACATTTACCCATTCTACTAGGTCCTGCTGATCATTGGCTTGTAGAAAGTACTTTCTCATCCCTGCATTCATAACTGTTGAGAGAAAAAATAAACTATTAACGCTTAAAATTTTCATTTATTAACTCTATGTTTGCAGCATTTGAAAAACCTTGCAAGGTCCTATACTGTGACTCTCTTGGACTTGACACAATGCTAGACTAGATTTACTACTACATTTTTCACTCAATAATATAAGGAAAACTCATTTTTAATGGTCACATTCTTCATTAAATGAATATACCACAATATAGTTAGCCAATCCTCTAATGATGGGTGTTTAGGCTACTTCTAATTTTTGAAATAATATAAAAAATACCCATAGAAAATCATTTACATATTATGTCTCCATTTTGGGCTAGCATTTCTATGGGATACATTTATCAACAGACTTGTTGATTCAATGGGAATTCATACTTAAAATTTGTACACATAGACAAATTGTTTTCCTAAAAGGGTAAATTTTTTTACATTCCTACCAATATTGTATACAGGGCTTATTCTGTCTAATGTTCTGGCTAGTACTGGTTATTAGTACCTGGGCTAGTTTATGTACCTCTTGTGAAAGTCTGTGACACTGGGTCTGGAGTCTGCAAATAATATTTTCGCGATTTCCTTGCCAGAGGAGATCATGTTCTGCCCATGGGAGGTACTGATGTGAGGGGTGGGAAGGAGATGGGGAGAGAGGATTCTTACCGATTTGTATGTTTGCTGTCCTCCCTCCAGTACCATCACCAGCAGCAGCAGCAGTACTCACCAACTACTGCTCTTCTGCCATTCCCTGGTTACCAACTACTGCTCTTCTGCCATTCCCTGGTCACTGACTCTGTGGTGGCCCTTCCTCCAAAGCCCTGAGTTCCCGTCATGCTACCTTTCCTCTCTGGCCCAGGGAGCAGCGGCTTCAAGCAGTTCTCATTTCTGGGTTGCTCAAGCATTCCCTTTGTGCTCTTTCGGCCTCCCAACACTGGGTAACCAATACCTTTAACAAAGCCCCTGGATTTGAAATACCTAGTGTGGTCATTTCCTGACTGGCCTGTCTGATACAGCAGTCTCTGACAATCTAATTAGTATATAATAACACCTCATTTTAAATCTGAATTTCTTTGATTATTGAGATAAACTAGTTTGGTAGGTTTACTGGCCATCTGTACTTGTTTTTGTGAGCTTTGCTTTTTATAAGTACCTTTCCCTTTCTGTCATTTTGCCCACAGTACCTTTGATCAAATAGTTTACCAATCTTTTCTTTTAATGGTATTAGCTTTTATAAGATATTTAGAAAATCTCCCTAACTCAAAATTATAAAAATAAACACTTTTCTTTTCCCAGCACTTAAATATTTTCTTTATGTTTAAAATCTTAATACATTTGGAACTTTTTATACAATTTAACTTACATAGAACCCTTTAAAGACTATCTACTTAAACAAAACAAACCTATTGGTACATACAGTTGTCAGTAAGTTCTACAGTCAACTCTGAAATTAAAGCTTATTAGTTATGGATCATGTGTATTGATTTTAAAAACAAACATTATTCTAGGAGCTCTAGTATCTTAATAGCTACCCTGTTGCAATTTTTGAAATATAAAAATAACTTGCAAAGTATCCATCAAAATTTTAAATGATAGACTAGCATGCAGTTGAATATGACTAAGGGAAGGGGGAAATGAAAACCCTCAGGGAAAAAAATATTTGTCAAACATGCAAGATTTTGAAACTGGGACTGAGACCAAGAGACTAAATTCCTTGAATTTAGACATAGGTCTTAGAAAGGAAGTAAAATCATATCTTGTGAAGTGCTATAAAACAACTAGAATGGAAACTAAAGAAATTTAACATGCTAAATATAAACGCCATAAATGTCAGCTACTATGTATGTCAAAACATATAGGATACATGTCAACAAACAGCTTTTGTTTTTAATTTCTAACAATCAGTAAACAACCTTTTAAAATCTTTTTGTAGCTGAGGTTGTAGAGGAGTTCTTATAATGACTTCCTCCCCTCAACCTTGTTCTGGCAAGAGTTTCAAAATCTATACAATTAGTAAAAGACTGCTCCTGCTACAAAGTAAGTGCTTATTAATAGGTACACTTCTGAATGTAACATTTTTATAAGGACCCCTTTTTAAGGGGACAAAGAGACCAACATGCCTTTAAAAAAAAAACAAAAAAACTCCTGGCATACCTGCAGTCTGTATAAAACTCAAGAGCTTTAAGAAGGACTTCATGGCAGGAGGCTCACAGTGGTATGATGTATGGGGTAGGGGCGGGGAGTGAGGGAGGGGTGGTTGACTAGCCTGGAGTCAGACCTGACTAGCTCATGCAGTTAACAGCCATCCCTTCACTGAAGAGTGGAAGCGTGGAGGTGAAGAACAGGTGATTTCCTATTTTCTTTATTTACTCTCGTCTCTATTAATCAGATGTTGGATTAATTTCCTTGATAGCATCTCTAACTTTCTAATTTCTCTCCTAATATCTTTGTTTTTATTCCTTTAGGGTTAATTTTTTCTTCTGAGTTTTGTATTGTCTCATGTCCCTTTGTCTATTTGATAGCTTTCTTGTCTCAACTGCCATATAGTCATCAGCTGTCTAATGAGATTTTAAAATGAGGGGCTAAAAAACAGATCGGAATCCCCCTATCATACACGCAGGGTCGCTAACTAGTGAACTTCACTATCTGGCAGGACACATCCTTCTAGTAGAAATACTCAGATGTCAGTACCTATGGCTTTCTTCTCTAGGGTCTTCAGATTCTTACTCCACTTACACCTGGCTGCCCAGTGTTCAGGGTTGGACAAAAAGAGGGGTTACATTCAGAGTGCAGACTTTCATTTAATCCTATGTTCAGTTTCATGCCTCTCTCCCTTTCTCTGAGACTAGTGTCCCCAAGCAGAAAGCCTTACTGATTCTATTTCTGGAGATACTAAACACACCATTTCTTGCTGGGAGGGGGAAGGGCAGGTGCCTGTTTAAGTCAGAAAGGGGTAGGGCTGTTTCTTATATAGACATTCATAGCCCCTGTTTTCCATCCCTCCTCAATACTGCTTTCCCAGATGGTATCCATACCTAGGTCTATCTAGAATCAGGAGGGAAGGGACTGGGGCAGAGTAGGGGTGGGGGCGGGAAAGGCAGGACCCTGGTTAGCTTTTTATTGCCCTCCTCTAGTCTATTTCACTCTATTATTCATCATTCTTCCAACCACTCTGATCATTATACACTGTGGGTTGCTGATCTCAATGTCTACTAGTTTCACCAAAGATTAACTGTTTCTTGTTTCACTATTTTGGGGCAATTTGAGAGGAAACAGGAGAGGAAAAGTTACCATTTTGAATGGAAGTTGTGGTTCCATTTTAGAAGCTAGTGTCTCCTTTTCTGAAGTCAAGTATTTTATGAATCTTTTCTCTATTCCCTCTAGGAGTAGAGGGTTAATAACTATTGGCAGATGAGTCAATGATTAACCTTTATCTTTGATTCAACTAATATCAATTCTAAATTCCTCAATAAATGAATGTCAAATTCGTATCACTATTATTTCAAACACTGGGTCTGAGATTTTACATTAAAAAGATATGTCAAGAGCATATACATTATATATTTTAAATTACAAAATTCTCTGTTACTTGACTTTACCCCAAGCAGTCTTTCACTCACAAGGTTCTGAGGCATTTTCCTAATTATTAATCAAAATTCTAAATGTATAATAAATACAAAACTTTTATTTTTAATTTCTTAGTGATGATAAAAGCATTATGAAGAGTTCCCTGAACAGCTATACTACATCATGCTCCTATCATATTTACCTACTAGATATGCAGGCTTGCCATAAGATACTATCTCTTACATACTGCCCACAGAAAAAACCTGCCCTTTTTCAAGCAAAGAAAAAAAGAACTTTGATATCAATTCTACCCCAAGAAGTATCTCTTTTAATGTAAAATAGTTCCTTTAGATGTCAGTCACTCCTAATTTCTGTCCCTCCCATCACTAATGGTCACTAACACATTCTCTTAGAGCTTATCAATTCTCTCAGCTTCATACTCACAGCAAACCTGCCTAATAACTCTCTCTTCCCTTCAACTCCCATTTATCTAGTCACCAAGCCCCTGCCCTTTTCCTTCTAATGTTTCTCATTTTTCCCCTTCTCCCCCAACCCCTGCCACAACCCTAATGTAGGTCTTTACATTAGTAGTTCAGAAACCACTTAATCTACCTGCCTCAGAACTCACCTTCTATACCAAAAAAGCCCTTCTTTCACTTGTGTCTACTTTCTAGATGGTCTCTAATTTCTCACCTCTTATTTAAAATAAATAAATAAATAAAGCCACTGTGAACACATCACACCCTGATATGTCTGCCTTTCACTTGTTGATCTCTTGGTCTCTCATCATTCCCTCCAACCTCAGTTCCATGTACCACCACGCTCCCTTCCTGTTCCTCTGTCCTTGTGGTCCTCTGATCTTCTCTCCCCAGTGACAAAGGATGAGCAGGGTTCAGGGCCATCAACTCAAGTGTCTCCTCATTCACTGTGGTTCCCATGAGTACTCAGACCTCCAATGAAGACTTGAGGCTCTTTCTTTGTGTTTCTCTAAAGACTTTACTTACTGACTGATAAATACAATGACAATTACCTGCTACTGGATCTGTCTATGAAAAAATCAGCCTGTGAGACTCCTGAGAGCAGCAACTACCTCTGATAACTCTCAGAGCCCCTTTGCCAAGCACAGTGCACATTTACTAGACATTCATTAAATGTTTCCTGGAAAAATTAATCAGATACCTGCAACTGAGCCTGCCTCCAAAATGGTGAATTTCTCATTACCCACAAGCTGAAAACCAAAGCCTTTGCATTATCTATTTAATATAAATACACAATTCATTATTCAATTTACATTACTTATGCATTTCATATAGAATAATATAAGGCAGAAAGTTAAATATTACCTGAAATCTCACAGGAGATGATCACCATAAATACCCAGATATTGATTACATATGGGCAGAGGGAAGCAGTTGTGAGTGGGATGTGACATAGGAAGGAGGTGGCAGGGTTAGTGAAGTCATTTCATTTCTTCACCTGAAGAGTGTTTCAAGAGAATTTGCCTTTGAGGAATTCACTAACCCTTAGGTTTGTGTTGTGTGCTTTTCTGTGGTTGTTTTCTTTTATAAAAAGATGTAATTATAATGGTCTAAGAAAATAACCAACATATAAAATATGACTACTTACCAAAACAGAACTCAGCCTTTGGTCTTAGCTTAGTTGCATCGCTAACCTAACAGAAAAAGACAGATGAGTCACTCATTTCTTCATATGCTTCTTCCTATAACCAACCTTAAATACTTCCACAAGCATGATTGCCGGTAATCACACACATCTAGCACATAGATCCAAAGTTAAACTTTGAAGACAACTGAAAAAGAATTGCAAACCAAATATAGGATATGAGCCCCAATTAAAAGATATTTAAAACAATTTCCATGTTCTTTTTGAACGAACTTGTTTTTCTTTCAAAGGAAACATGAATTTAAAAGTAAACTATTAAGCTGCTTCATGTCACCCATAAATATTTCTAATTTAACATAATTTTCAAAATACTCTCAATGAATACACCATAAAAACCTTCCCAAACTGCATTATTTCTAAACTAGCTGAGAACTGTAAGAGAAAATGGTGATGGGAAAGGGAAAAACGGTGAATTTCAAGCCCCCGAATCCAGAAGGAATTGAGGAAACCAAGCAGCAATGGATGCCCTCTTATACGTTAGAACACCCAGGATGAAGGGGTTCATGTTACTAAACACAGCACATGGCTCCTTCAGAAAGTGAGTGACGTGAATAGCTGCACTTGGTTGCTGCAACCCCTTTCAATACAGCATCTCTCCTAGAAGCCCATTCATGATGACTGCTGTGTTGCCGCTTAGTACTTGAACTTAAAATTGTGACATCTGTTTTGTACCTTGCAAAAGGGATTCCTGGGGTTCCTGACTGATCCCAACTACAAATTCATAACTCTGAGTCACACTGAAATTTGTTCCAGGAATAAATTCTTGAAAAAAAGTAGCATGTCGAAAGCAGAGTACAAACTATAAAGTTAAGCCTCAGTAAGCTAGGGACAGAGATAAAAGTTAACGGAACTGCATAGAGAAGGTTATATTTTTAAAAGGAAACAAGAGAGGTGGGTAAAGCAGGTGGTCAGACATCAATGTAAGACAACATAGAAAGATTACCTTTGAAATGTAGGTAAGCTTAATGGCTCCAACACGCGACGATCCAGAAGGTAGGTTCTGTAAACAAATTATTAATATGCAACATTAAGAACTTATTTTATAAAAATGTTTTAAACATCCTAAAAGTTAAGAAATTTGATATTTTAGTATTACACTTTAAAAACCTTTTTTTCAATTTATTTACTATGCCTGAAATCAAGATGACAACATAGATAACAAAATTGAACTCTATTTTGTTCCAACATAATGCTATCTATAACAAAAAGGTCATTTTTACCATGTTTGCAAACTTGTTTTCTTTTTCAAGAACTTAAAAAAATCATAAATAAGATCATGTTTCTGAAAGCAATGAAAAAAATACTTAGTGACATAAAATAAATACAACCGTAAGAAATTTCAAGACTTATTTGTTCTGTTAGAATTTGAATCAACTATCCCTTTAAGAACAATTGAATTTTCCTTCATTTAACTATATTAGTATTTATTATACCATACTTAATCTACATTGATAATTTTAAAAAAGTCTCTTAATACTATTTATTTATTTATTTATTTTTAAAGAAAAGGTACAGGCAGGAATGAAAGCAAGCAGGTAGCTAGGCAGAAAGAGAGAAGAGGAAGAAACACTTTATTTTTATTTAGTTTTTCATATTGGTTGATTCCCCCAGGGTCCTGGGTTTTGAACCCGGGACCCTGGGATGTATGTGGGACTGCTCTCAGGTGGTGTACCAGACCACTAGGCCACTAGAGCATGCTCTTTGATACTCTTTAAACCACATGCAGACACTATTTTTATTATTTCCTGAACAAGTCTGGGATGTAGTTCGTATCTTAAAAGAACTAAAGACTGTGAACAACTAAATAAAACAAAATATTTCTCCCTCCTCTCTCT